>PVIH01000343.1:0-13690 GCA_004025045.1 Sigmodon hispidus | reverse complement strand
TGATGTGGCTAAGAACTTGGTTTGGGTTCCAATCTCTGTCCTTATACTTACTGGCTGAGTGACCTGAAGCAGGTTATTGAACTCTTTGGGTCTCCTTTTGTTTATGGTAAGGCCATCTCAGTTACTATGGTAAGTCCTGAGGTCATGTAGGTTAAAGGCCCTAGTCCATCAAATGGTAGCTATTAAAGCTTATATAAGATAAATTGTTGACTTTGCCTTTGTAAATTAGAAAGAAATCCTCTCATACTTATAAGCTATTGTATTCTGGGTTATCAGTGAACTGTGGGCTGAATGAGCTCATTGATGAGATAAGGAAATGTTACTTGGAAGCCATGAGCATACCTGTGGAGGGACGCAGTCACGCAGGAGCTCTGGAAGATTCATGCCTGTAGCATGGATTGAAAGAGCACACACACACCATTCCAGCCTGACGGACAATCTTGAGGTGATGACAGGGTGCAGAAGACCTAAATGACATAAGGATAGCATCATCTGGAGGATTTTGCAAGTGCTAAAACACTAAACCCCAGGCCCTGGACCTAATCTTCTCTGTATCTCCCTTCTGATGAGATGGGAGGGAATGATGCCTTGGTTCTGGGTTCAGAGAGTCAGGTCCTTCATCCAAACAGCACTGAGCCAGTATTACCAGAGCAAACAGTGAAAATAGGCCATAGCTGGCCTATAAGTGATTCTTTTCGTTAGAGTTGGGTAGAACACATGGCTAGCACCCTGAGGCCCAGTCACAGTTTATTCCTAACTAAAACAAAAGTATAGAAATTTGTATTTGCATGTTGTGTTGGTCCTGTGAGTAAAGCCACAAGAACCAGGCACTCTCAGAACTTTGCTTCAGCAGGATCATATTAAAATTAGAATTTCCTGGAATGCAATAGCTTGTTTATCATTCATTTGGAGGAAATGATAAAAATTAGTATTCTTGACAATAATGTACCTAATTAACTGATCTGAGTAAGGTACCTGATCATTTGCTCAAAATGCTTGCATCTACAAAGACTTTTACATGCAGCAGGTGGCCCCATGAAGTTGAGATGTTTTCAGGTTGGCATGCCTTGATCTTTGTAGTGCGGTAGTTTATGAGCCTAGCTCTCCATGCCCCTTATGCATGCAGGAAACACTAAGTAGCTCAGATTAATGGATTCCCTCCAGGGAAGGGCACACACATCCACAAGACTGTGCTTAGCATAGCCACCCAGCATGTCAGGACTACATGGGGTCTCCAAGGTCTCCTAGGCCAGTGGAAATGACAGTGAGATTCCTCTTTAAATTTCCCGTCTCAGGGGCAGAAGGAGAACTGTTCAAATTTGGGTCTCTGAAGTGTTAAAGCCACAGGTCGATAATTCTAAGTGCAATAAAGATAGTGAGGGTGGGGGATGGGAGGAAATGGGAAGTGGTACAACCTTTAATCCCAGAATTCCAGAGGCAGAGGCAAGTGTATCTCTGCGAGTTTAAGGCCAGTCTGGTCTATAGAGTGAGCTCCAGGACAGTTCGGGCTACACAGAGAAACCCTGTCCTGAAAAATAAAAAGAAAATATAAAGGTAAATGATGAAGATAAACCAGTCTAGATAAGGTACAGCACTATGTGCTCATCTGACCCAGAGTAGCTCTGTGGTGGGTGCAGAAGCACCTGAAGAGACACCCTGCTCTTACTATGTCAAAGGCACAGCTTCTCTTGGGGCAGATGGGAAGAACACACCAAACTCTCTAGAAATTCACATACTCATCATGCTGGGGGCACATGATGCCACACACCCATAAACCCAGCACTTGGAAGGTTGTTAACAGGAAGATTAGGAAGAACAAAGGAGACCATGAGTACATCACAGGTTAGAGGGCCAGCCTGAGATATCTAAGACCCCCATCTCAGACAATGAAAATAAACATGCAATAACTAACAAACATCATTAAATAGTCTAAGAATTTATAATATAGAAATTATTGAAATAATGCCCAGTTGTTTTACTAGAAAGAAGCATGGTATAGGATTAATAGCAATATATATATTGAGATACACATATCTCAAAAACTCAACAGGCTGAATTTATATATTTATGTATATTTTTATATACAGATATATGTAACAATAATAGTCAAAGAAAAAGAGGCTTTTAATTTGAGAGGTGGGGCACAGAAGGAATTGGAGGTAGGGGACTTGGAAGGAGACAGAGAGAGGAAAGTGATGTAATTATGTTTTAATTAAAAAATGTAGTTCCTGGAGAGATGGCTCAGAGGTTAAGAGCACTGGCTGCTCTTTCAGAGGTCTTGAGTTCGATTCCCAACAACCACATGGTGGTTCACAACCATCTATAATAAAATCTGGTGCCCTCTTCTGGCATGCAGGCATACACAGAGACAGAATGTTGTATTTATAACAAATAAATTTTTTAAAAATTCAAAATGTACTAACTTTTAATAGAAAATAATAGAAAGTGACTTATATAGGAAGGTTTATAAACTTGAGGCTCCTGAAACACTTCTGTTGGAGAGAAAACTCCCCATGTTGGTAGCATATTAAGACTGTGACTTACAATCAAAAAAAGAAAGAAGACTAAAAAGAAGAGATGTGGATATATATTACATATTTAATAAAACCTAAATATTGGGGAGAGAACAGCCAGTCAAATCCTAGGCAGACAGCTCAAAAAATTCTTAAACCTTAAATACAAAGATAAACAGCTGAGTCAGTCACACACACCTTTAATCCCAGCTCAATAAAAGCCAAAAATAGTGACCTCCACGCTTAATCCCACAACTCCAAAGACCAAACTTCTGTTTCTGTGAGTTCAAGGCTACATGCCACGCCTCCGTTAATCCTAACCTAGATAGATATATAAAGACTTGTAGAAACCCAGAGAGAACAGAAGTGACTGAAAAAAGTGACTAGGAGCCGAGGCTGAGGAAGTTGCAAGACAGCGGGGTGAGAATTGACTGTGGCGCTCCCTCTCTCTGATATTTCAGCCTTTCCCCGATATTTGGCTCTGGGTCTCATTTGTGATACTACAAAGAGATACAAATATTTAAGTTCACAGGCTTTTACAGCATTTTATTCACAATCTACCCCCAACTAGGCATAAAATGACTCTCAAAAGTAAAGGGGAAAATATACTTTAGCATATGCTTGCAATGGGATATTATCCAGCTATAAAGAGAAATGAATATTGAGAAGACATAGAAGAGCCTGGAACAGGTTGCAGAGTAGAGCATTTGAACCTCAAGACATTTTGAAAATGGTAAAGCTACTAAGGCAGGAAAAAAAAGGGGGGGAAGCTGTCAGGGATCAAAAGGGAGACAGGAATAAATGGGCAGAACCGGGATTTTTACAGTAGTATAACTTCTCAGTGTAATACTGTAATGGTCATGTCAGCTTTTCATTTTCAAAATGCATGGAAAACCAGACGTGGTAGTGCATACTTACCTGAAAGGCCAGCGTTGTGAGGTAGAGGCAAGAAAATCAGAAGTTCACAGTCATCCTTGGCTACTTACAGAGTTTGAGAATAGCCTGGTCTACATGAGCCCCTGCCTCAAACAAACAAACAAATAATAATAATAAATAAAAAGAAAAGAAAGGGGATGGCTAGTATGGATTTTCCTGATAAGAACTTTGCTGATCAGCAGACACACCTTGGGCAGCATGCAGGACATGGTAGATGACCAGAATAGAGCTAGCTTGCAAGCTATGTAGGTTACCTGCTTAGTTCTTGTAAACCTGAAACCGTGCCCCAACTTTAAAACACCCAGTCCGTCGATTTAAAATTAACCCATCTCCAAATAATTTCTACATAAAGACATTTCAAAGAACTGCACCTCGTCAACTCTTTGGGAAACCGCATGAGTGAGCTCTTTTCAAAGGCAGCTGAGAAAATCCAGATGCTCCAAGTGTGAAGCTGCAGACCTCGCCAAGGTTCAGACTCCTGGATTGCTGACACCTATCTCAGACTCAACAAAATCCTTCTAATGGGGCTTAGGAGGCAGAGTGGGGGAGGGGAAGGGGAACCAAATTTTTACTCTGAGAATTAACGATTTGGAACAAGCACAAGCAAGTCAACGAGTTATGTAGATCTTATCAGCATTGCATTTTTGGTGCCTCCCAGCTATTCCAGCCAGGCTCCACCAGCCTGTCAGCACCGACAGCATCCCACGCCTTCAGGGCCTCTCAACACCTCTGGAGGCTCTGCTGGGCCAGTCCTGCTTCCCCAGAGTCCACAGGAGCTAGGGGTCTGGCTTTTCTTCTCCTCTCAGGGTACCCCACACTCAGCATAAATGCCGACTCTCCATTGTGTGGCTTGGTTAAAGCTCCATGCCCACTAACTTTGAAAAGAGAGAAGGTAGAAAATTCAATGCTCTTGCATTTCAAGGAAAAGAATGTACATGGTTTCAGCCATGTGAGGAGAAATTAGGCAAAGTCATCTTGGTTGAAGCATTTTAAGTTTCTGTATTCAGAGATGGAACTTCATGATCTTGCAAAGTAATGAATAAGGAGAAGGGAGGGCACACCATTGAGGTCTTTTCCCGATTTCCTAATAATGATCAGAGCTTTTGTGGCTCTGGATACATGTGCACAAGCGCACACATGGGCGTGCACATATGCACATGGATACACATACATATGCATCCAGTGTACTTATGCCTTGCTCCACCGTAATGCAAACTTTCAAATGTGATTTTGCTTAAGAACATAGAAAGCACTGGTGAAAACGAGAATCTTTGTATCTTGGCATATGTATGTAAAAAAATCACCTGTTTATTTTGTGAAAGTCAGTGAATGATTCTGTTTTCTTTTTTAGGCAGCTTTAAGTGCCTTGAAACAGTTTTCTGAACAAGGCCTGGAATCAATCGATGGGGCAGTGAATGCTGAAACAGTTTCTCTTGAAAAGTGAGTAAATTCTTGATCAGTATTTTTACTCTTATATCTATACAAAAGATGAGACATGATAATTGTAAGGCTGAAAAAACATCCTGACAGTGACGTCTAAATCTTACAAAATTCTACACACCTCAATCAAATACAGAAAAATGAAAACCATATATATAGTCATAATCAACTCTTCTAAAAATATCTGTGAACGTTCTAACCTGTGGGTTGGCTATTGTTTCTGTATTTTAATGCCATGGAGGGAGAGCCTGACAATCGTGGTGACTGTAGACAGCTGCAGAGGACTGTTTTCATTGAATACTGTCAAGCACTCTCTCACCAACTTTTTTTTTTTTTTTTTTGAGCCAAAAAAAAAAAAAAAAATGCACTCACATTTCTTCTAAGTACAACTGAAAGAAAACAAAGCAGAATTGAAAGCAGCCTCCACCCTTCTTTTCTGCATTTGATTTTTTTAATTTTGTTGTATGGAACATTAACACACCACACTACAGAAACAGGGCTGCCAGGAGTGGCAGCAAACATTCAAGTATAATCATTATTCCTGGCGGCAGCTCATAGCTGTTTATGATATTTGAGCATGAGAGGCTGTGGAGGTGCCTGAGTTTGGAGTCTCTAGAAACCCAATTTCTACTAACCAAATGGAAAGTCAATGTTATTTACATAATAGACTCCAAACACTTTCAGAGCCATAATAATAGCTGGTGTGAGCTCAGAACTCATGCAGAAAGATACCATTGGAATTAAAAAACAAAAATTGGGAAGTAAAAGTATTTATGCTGATCCTACAGTGAAATGAACATACAAAAGAGCACAACAAAGCAAAGACAGCATTTGGTCATTTCTCTTAAAAGGTAAGAAAATCGTGAGAAGAAAATACTTGGTAAACAGCTGTAGCATTTTAGGTTGTCTATAGATTGGCAACCATTTATAAGCTAATTTAATCAAAACCATTTCCACATGATCTCATCAGCAGACTATCTGAGCATAAATATTGTTGTTTCACTTTAAAATGTCACTTCTGTGGTGACCTTTGAATCCTGTGTGCCATCCACTAATAAACATGTCTGAAGATGTGCAGCTCCAGACCTCAGCTCTTGTTAACGTATTAATCTTTCAGACAAGCCAAGCACCTCCGAGAGAAAGCCGACAATAACCAGGCGAACCCGGGCTCCATCACTCAGGACTGCAAGAAATCAAAGTCAGCCATCTAGCAGCTCCCAGAACCCAGGGCTGCCACCGCGTCCTTATAAACCTGTCAGCTCGCATGAGGGTGTCTGTGTTCAAGGAAATGAATGACTAATACCATTGTCTGAGTCTTAAGTGAAGACAACACGATTCTAACACAAGAGATAATGTACATGGTACTGTTTATTCAACTGGGGTAAAATAAAACTCCAAGCATTTCCCTTGAAATGAACCTTGAAATCAGATCATAACTCATTTGGCCAAAGGCAGCAGAAATCTGATCCCACTACTGGAGCTTAAAAATAACAATTAATGAAAAGTGTTAGAAACAAAGCTGAAGTTTTAAAATGATTCCTAGCGAAGTTGGGTTTGGTCCTGTTCTTAATGATTGTTCTGTTGTGGCGATTGTGTCCTTATACTCTCTCTTGTTTGAAATAATGCTTGACAATTCAGAAATTAGCCAGTGATGTGCTGTGGAATGTGATGGTTGTCTTCATATAGTCGCACAATTTCTCTTTTTATGCAGGTCTTTGTAATCTTCATCTTGCAAACACACACACACACACACACACACACACACACACACACGGATTACTTTAAGGTGCATTGCACAAAGATGTATGCAAATAACTGTTTTAAATCAGGTGAGATAATTGATTTAAAATATAAAATAATACTAGGAACAAGTAGTTTCCATGTATTTCAGGACTTTTAAAAAGGCAAAATGGAACAAAACCGAGCAATTGTGGGTTTTGTGCTACATGACGCCATCGAGGGGGCGTCTTGCCTCTGCACATTGGCCCCAGAGTCTACTCTGTCGTGGACATTGCACCCACCCCATCCCTGTGTTGTAGTCCCTCACTGTTTGCATCAAGTGTCTTTAGTAACCGCCTCTGGACTCGGGACAGTGAGTAGGGTCAAAATAAATACTGTACATGGTGGGGAAGGGAAAGCCTGTTGGAGAAGCATCTAGCTAACCACGCTCTGGACCAGCATGTTGGAATCCATCGTGGGGCAAATGCAGTAAAGATTTGGTCAGTTTCTGTATGAATTGTTGTTTTTTCATTTTCTTCCCCTCGCCTTTTAAATGTCAGCAATGCTGTGAAGCCTGTGGAGAAGGTCACCACCCAGCCTCACTGTCCTACCCAGCCATGGAATTAAAAGTGGTTGTATCTGTGAAACTGCAGGTGGCCTCTTGGGTGACTGGGGCCTGACGAGGGCCTGGTCCAGCCAGCCACTGTCATCTCATTGTTCAGGCTTTCTCCGTATTGATTTGCAAACATTGTGCAATGAGAAAACACTATATGGTCTAACTGCTTGGCCCAACCTGACAATAGGAATAGAATTATGTAAGATTTCACAAGCAAAACCACTACACATCATGATCTGGCTGACTCACACGCGACTGGAGGATAAACAAACAGCACTATAAGGAAATAACTCCAGGGTTGTTGTTAATGATTCCCATGTGGGGAAGTCTGCCGGTATTGGGAGGGCTGGGTGCCCTTGGAGGAAACAGGCTTGGTTACATAAGGCTGGGTCCCAGTGAAAAGAACATTTGTAAAGTTAGGGTTCTCAGAGGTGTTTGTCTGGGCACAGTCCTGCTGCCTAATAAGGACTAGGGGTCCCTAAATCTTGGCAGAAGTTGGCCCTTGCTTTTGCTAGGATTCTGGTCCTGAGGCTTCAGCACCAGGATTAAGTGAGGGTCGACTTCCTGCAGGGTCACTGAAGTGATGTTCCCAGCACAGTAAACACCACAACCTTGTACAGAAACAGTGGAGCTGGGCAGGTCTGTGGGAAGGTGATGAGCTCAAGGGACACAAAACTCCTCAGTTCTCACGGCCCAGGTATCTGAAGCATTTGACCAGAGTTGTCTGACAAGGAGCTGAATCATTACCAAACCCACAGAATGGCAGTAATGGAGGGAGACTGGGCATTTGCATAAATTTTGATTCCTCATCCAAAATCTTGCACCCTCTGCCTTCTAGAGCTGCACTGGAGAATGGTCCAGAAACTGTGGCACTTCCAGTACGTCTTTTGATTTTTTCTTTTTTTTTCCTTTTTCTTTCTTTCTTTCTTTCTTTCTTTTTTTCTGTTGAATTATCAATGCAAATAATGGGTGGCCTGCATCCCTGGCAAGGCCTGCTGCAGTGCTTAGCTCCACACTGCAATGTTATATATCACTAGAGGGGAAACCATGAAGTAGATTTATTGAAAGAATGTTTCTTCAGCACAGCGAGATCTTTTTGATGAAAAATGGAACTCATTATTCTTTAAAGGACACAGATTGACTTATCTCCTTTATCAATTACAGTCTCTGCTTTCAGCTTGTCTCAATCTGCACAGAGCTTTGTAGTCACTTCCTAGGGCTGAGGCCAACGTGGTGCATGAAAAAGGTTTGTTTTCAAATTTTAATTGGAAATATAATATTGCAGTCTGGAACTGGGACTATCCTTTCCATTACCACTTGCCAAAGATCAATGGTGAGACACCACCTATCAGGCCATGACAGACATTCCTCCCCTTTCCCAGGGTGACCCCTCTAAGAAACCATCTGGCATCCTTCTCCCAGTACGAATTCTCAGATATGATTCTCCCTTACTTTGTTCCCCTAAAATTTTAACCAATTTTGTACACCATAGAGTGAAAATAGATGGCTGGAATTTAACCTTGGGACTAGGGAATGACTTGTAGACTGCCTGCTTCACAACTGTGAAGACCTGAGTTCTGATCCCCAGCATCCATAGAAAAGCCGAGTAGAGTGGCATGCTTCTATACCCTCCCACACCCTACTCCACCCCTGGCAGGACAGTCTAGCTAAACTGCTGAGCTCTCAGGTTCAGTGGAAGACTTTGTCTCAATAATAATAATAATAATAATAATAATAATAATAATAATAATGGAGAGAAATTGAAGATGAAACAGCAACCTTTGGCCTCCTTGTGTAAATGCTCACATGAACACATGTATATGCCATGCACACATACATGCAAACATACGAAAGAGAGAGAGAGAGAGAGAGAAAGGGGGGGTTCTCGGACACCTTGGTGACTTTGGAAATGTGCCCAAACCCACATTCTGGTGTTTAAATCCTGCTGGATATGAGTAAAGACATTAACTGCCCAGAGCTTGTTCTGTATCTTTCATTTTCCAGGGTGGCCCTGAGCGCATGATTCTCCTCCTTGAGCCTTGTGCTCACTGGGAGCATAGCCGTGTGCTGCCACACCTGGATTTCTAGAAGTACATCTTATCTCACCTTAAAGTCTCCCCATGCATGTTCTCTGGAGTGAAAGCTCTTTAACCTTATCGACATTCAAAGGCCAGTATCTTCTGCCTAGAACAGTACTCAATCCAGTAAGTAAGTACCCAATATGGAAAGCTGGGTAGGTAATACGGTAAGTACTCAATAAATGCTACCTGGAGGAGAAGAACTGAAACTCTGCCTCAATAGGCTTCCTCCCTGATTGTGGGAGTGGTGACCTGGACAGAGAAGTCCATCTACTTCGCTAGAGCCTCTTGCCTAAAAGAATAAACTTATAGTTGTCTTAACCTGTAGCTTTGTTTAAGTCATTTAACAGCTTCAGATTTTCAACTAAAAGTGGAGGATAAGAATGTGCAGGACAGCCAGGCGGTGGGGTGCATGCCTTTAATCCCTGCATTTTGAGGCAAAGACAAGTGGATCTCTAAGTTCTAGGCCAGCCTGGACTATAGAGCAAGTTCCAGGACAACCAAGACTACACAGAGAAACCCTGTCTTGAAAAATAAACAAACAAAATGTGCAGGAGAATGTAGAGAGTTGTTAGGAATGTTACATGGCATCTGGGTTGACATCGCAGGAGGTAAAAGCACTTGCCACCAAATCTGGTTACCTGATTTCATCCTCAGAGCCCACAGTGACTTCTGAAGGTTGTACTTGACCTCCACTCATACATTCTGACAAATGAGTACACATCCAGTACCACAAATAAATATGTTAGCAAAAGTAAATAAGCCAGGCACATGTCTTTAATCCCAGCACTTTGGGAAGTAAATGCAGATGGATCTCTGAATTCAAGAGCTGCCAGGCCTACAGAGTAAGTTATAGGACAGTCCAGCCATGGCTACACAACACAGAGCAACCTTGTCTTAAAAATAAATAAACATAAGTGTGTACATGTAAAAAGTAAACAATATTTCATCCTATTAATGGATATTAGAAGAAGAAAAATAGTTTATTCACCAACACTAGGGATCTGACTTTAGATGTTGAATGAACCTCCTGAACCTCGTTTTCACATGCATAAAATGATGACCTCCGAGAAAACTGTAGCTCTAAACTTATCTAGCACTCAAATTTTGTCTCTAATTGTTATGAAATTTTTATCCAACACTTGGAAGATAAAAACATTTCTTATGTCAGGATTCTTCCCATTGTACTTAGGAAAGGTAGCGATGGGAGATTTGGTACAAAGCCAAAATGAGGTTTTACAGAATCTAAGAACGGAAGTCCAGATGCCAACCACAGCCAGGAAGTGGAAGGCTAGGTGGGTACTAGGAAGCTCTTCCTGTCTCTCAATTCCCCTTCTCTCTCCCTAAACCAGCTCCCACTTCCTGCTTACACACACTGGAAAACATGGCCAGCAACACAATCCAGACACCTGAAGAAACACTGACTTGTTCCTTTGACTTCATTCCAGAGTCTTGGGAAGCACTACCCCGGCTGGTCCAACTTGGACCAGAAGCTTACCCTTGGCTTATGTTGTACGACCATGACTGCCCCACTCAGTGGAGTAGTCATCTGAGAAGAACCACACTGTTTAGGGACACAACCCAGTACATAGCTGCCTCTGCTGTCTGCCACACTTCTCAGGAAGGTAAGGCTCATTACAATCCTTACTCTCAAGGTAGACAAGAAGCTTAAGTAACTGAATAGCATTCCCCCAGATGTCACAAGCAGCTTTCAAGTTTGTAAAGATTGTAGTGCTTTTGCCTGGTTGTATTTAATCCTTTCAGTCTTGAGTTTCAAGGCTCTCATGAACCACAAAAGTATCTGGAATGAGTCATAAAACAACCTAGAGCAAAAAAGAAAACATTTCCAGTGATCTTAAATTAGCATATTTCAAATAAGTCTCCTTCCCTTCAGCTAGGACAAAAATGAGGGAGTGGGGTGAGGCAGCAGCATGGTCATCCATTCTGGTCTCTACCCCTCTGAAAATGCAAAGCAACTCCTCTGCCTATGTTTTCCTGAGCGGTTTTGACAGGAAGAGAAGGTTGTGTCTGTAGCTGAGATGGGAAGACACAGAAACAATCTTGGTTTTATTTTCTTGCAAACTTTGCTCAGAGGTGTTCAAAGAAGGGAAGAGACTTGGTTGCTTGGGTGGGTAGAAAACAGACAATAGGAATAATCAGAAAGTTGGACTGCAAACTAAAGTGTCTGTCTTGGAGAAGGAGTAATTGTGATGTTCTGAGGAGGCATAGAGAATTCAGAAAAGGACGGTAAAAATGTTTCCCTTCTCCTCTTGAGACTCCACCAAACCTCCTACATGGAGTCATTTTCCAGAATGATCCTTAGCCACTGGCCCCACCTCTTTCTCTGAATGCAGAACAAGAAATAAGGTCTGCTTTCATCAACCCAGTGTGATTTTATAAGCACCCAACTTTGGCAAAAACCCCAGACTGGATGTAACCTCCAAAGAGAACCTTGCCTCTGAATTTTTGAGCATAGGAAAATCAGAGACCAGACTCTGCTAGAGTTGACCCAGTATAATACACAGCAGCTTTTCATGATCACTTGCACTCCAGCTATTCTCTGTCATGGCCAGAACCCGGAAGTCTAGTAAATATAACTTGTCCTCTATTGTATTTCCAGATTTCACTAAATCTTATTTATGGACCAACAAATATGGACAGAGGCTCCATCCTTGAATTAATTAATTAGGCCACCCAGATTAAGTCCAAAGTCCCTACCCCAAATGTTTCCAACTGAGAAGATAAAACAGAATCAAGATAAAGGGAGAAAATACAAGTGGCCTGAAACTGACCCACTTTAGGAAGAAAGGAACATAGTTCAGCTTCTGCCCCTACAGTGTTTATGGAAGCAGTGCGGAGACTCAGGCCAACGGCCACAAATTTAGTACTGAAAAGGCATTCTACCCTCTAGGTCTGCTTTTCATAAGGTAGCTCTTGGCTTGGCCAGCTATAAGCAAGATGCCATAGGAATTCATTTTGCATGTTTTCCCCCTGGGTGAGCACTAAGGTTTCCTCGGCATCAACCCATACATTTCCACCACCTCCACCTTCAGCCTTTCTAACCATTGACATGTTTCTTCTTCATCCACCACCAAAGAAGCAGTTCTAGGTGTTGATAAGAGTTGAGGGTCTGGGGTTCAATTCCTAGCACCCTCATCAGGCAGCTCGGCTGCCTGTAACTTCAACTTTTCTGGCCTCTCACATGCACAAATGTACATGCTCACATATACATAATGAAAAATAAAATAAAATAAAAAAGTTGAATTTGGAGTCTGGAGTCAGATTACCCATAGTCAACTCCTGGCCTTCCTGATCTGTCTTAGGTATATAAAATATCCGTAACTTCTCAAAGCCTCACTTTCCTCAGCTATAAAACTGGGGTAGCAGTGTGGTTATATAGATTAAATAAATGTATTCTGTGAGTCAATACATCTAAAGTGTTTTGAGCTATATGTGGCACAGAGCAAGTGCTCATAAACATGACTTATGATTGACCAAAAGACATCAATGAATTGATCAATAAGTATTGATCAACTACTACATGCCAGAAAATATAACTAGGTGTTCAGAAAAGAGAGAACAGAAATGAATAAGCCCAGCACTGTTTTGTATCACAGAATGTTTGTCCCTTAAGCATAAAACACTTACACAAATAGATATTACAACAAATTGAATGTTCTCAAAGGCTCGGAGCAGGGAGAGTTTTGAGGACACTGCCTTGGGCCTCTCACTCCTATGGAGCATCTGCCCATGCTTTCTCCACCTAGTCAAATGTCTGAGTCTCTCAGAGACAAATTTTATCACAAATGGATCCCACATTCCCTACACACCAGCCTTACCTCCTTTTCTAGGCCCCTGGAGGAGGTGAAGGAAGATGGTAAAAACTAACAGAATCCTAAAAAAGACATGCACCATCTCCATAGTCCAGGAAGATGCTTCTTAAAGTTAGGTCTAAGCTGAACATGATGCTATTGGTTTACCTTTTTTTAAAAAAAATTATTTATTTTGTGTGTATTGGTGGTTTCCTTGCATATATGTCTGTATGAAGGTCTTGGATCCTCTAGAAGTGGAGTGAGAGACAGTTGTGAGCTGCTGTGTGGGTGCTGGGAATCGAACCCAGGTCTTCTGAAAGAGCAGTCAGTGCTCTTAACCACTAAGCCATCTCTCCTCCAGCCCCGGGTATACCTTCTTTTTTTTTTTTTTTTCCTTTATTTTGTATTTATTAAAAAAAAAAACACACAGTAAAAAGAATTTAAAATGTGGAAGAGTTAACAATAACTATATAGAGGATAAGAATGATAAGCATGGCTTATCAAGGGTAGACATACAAATAAGATTGCTACACCTATATTTTCTTTGTGTTCATCTTTCCCTCTGAATTTTTTTTT
>PVIH01000342.1:261392-382353 GCA_004025045.1 Sigmodon hispidus | reverse complement strand
AATTTTCAGATTCAGAAAGTTACTTTCCATAATACCAATAAAAGTCATGGTGACTCTTTCTCATTTCTGCCATAAATTAGTTATGCTTATTTGTTTTCATTATTTAAACTATACTGAAATAAACTCAGTGTGTTTACCAATACTGAATTCTTTAGTCATAATTTCCTGTTTGGGTCCAAGTCTCAGAAATGAGGAGACAGAAGTACTGACATCATTTCTTAAAGCACATAGCATTTTCACAATAAATTACCACCAGTGAAACTGACCTAACTGGAGAGAGTATGAAATACCACCTTTGTATAATCAATTTATTACTTTATTATTTAGCTAAGAAATCTGTATGTACATTAAATGAGCATACTGAGTTTGAATAAAATTTATTAGGTTATAATGTTCAGCTAATCTGTGCTGGTTTAAATTCAATACAAATTTACTGGAATATAACAAGATTAAAGAAAATTAAAGAGTCAACCCTTTTTAACAAGTTTGTTAAAGTGGAAAGTTTCGTCTAGTTCACATCTTCTTCCTTCATTATCCAATCATTTAACTGTAGTTGGCGTTTTCTTTGGGTTGCCAACTAGCTTCCAAGTAAAGATATAGAGACTTATTATTAATCATGAATGCTGGACTTTAGTTTAGTCTTGTCCCACTAGCTCTTTTAATTTTACCTGTTTCTATTTTTGTTTTGCCTCAGGACTTTTTACCTTTCTTTCATTCTGCTTGTCCTTCTTTCTTGCTTCCTACATTTCTGTCTGTCTGGCCTCTGGCATCTCTCTGAAGACTCTTTTCTCCCTTCCCCTCAGCCCCAATTCCTCCTCCTACTTCCTCTCCCTGTGTGGAAGTCATTCCTTCTCACTACTGGCAGTTCAGTGTTTTGTTAGATCAGTCAGGTGCTTTAGGCAAGGTAAAGCAGCAATATATCTTTACATAAGGAAAACAAGTACAACATATTTTTACATAGTTAAACAAACATTCTGCAACATATAAAACAAATATTCTGAAACATCTAAATTTTTTTTTTTAGGTTAGCTGAGCAGCACATATCTGTAATCATAGCATTCTAGAAAGTTAAGGCAAGATGATTTTTAAAAATTCCTAAAACTACTATGATGATGTCATAGTTATATGCAGGCAAAAATTGCCTAGTTTCCTCAAGTGTAATTATAGTCCTTTTGTTCATTTATTTATATTTTTAAGTTTTCAGAGTCTCACTCCATAGTCCAGATTGCCCTAGGACTTTTGGATAACCTAAGGTGCCTCATATCATATTCAAGGTTCCCCTCCCTCACCTCTGTATGGGCAGTACAATAGCTAACAGCTAATTAGCATTTTGAAAGCTTCCAAATTGGTTATTTTCAGTGTTATTTCATATAATTGCAATAAGGAATAGGTAAGGTTTTTTTTTTTTTTAAATGTGTATTACCTACATATCTAAAATGATTTTCAGTTGATGTGACTTTAGTTATCATTTGCTCTTCCAGAATTACCTCTGAGGAAAGCTTAAAGACTGAGTGTATCTGGTAATCATTGTAACAAAGAGTCACTGGAGTAAGCTCTTTATTTTGTTGTGATCTGGTGTTTTGGGAAAGACTCTGAAGAATTACAGGTTTCGAAAGTCCTTTAAATCATGAATATCTTAGCAACTTTTTGAATTTTGTATTTCTATTATTCTAGTGTTAGCTTTTAGACTTTTTAAAAAAGAAATTATAGACTATATTAAATGAATTTTGCTATTGAATAGTATTCATGTTTAATTCTGTGGGATCATTTCAATAGACAATTTTAGAAAGATTTTTGAAAGTCTTGTCAGTTCATTGTAAAAATAGTTTATCATTTCTTTATATTTTATTCCTACAGAAATGGTACTTCCAGAATAGATAAAACATATAGTAAATTATATACACTAATTTTTAGAATATCCTAGACCAGTAGTTGTAATGCCTTTATTCCTATCAGAATGGAGTTTAAGGATAATGACATCCGTACATAATTCAACTGAATCTACTGAGTTAGACTGTGCTGGGGCAGATGTATGTATTTTTGTTTAATTCAGAAAGTATCAAACGAGAAGGAGGTAATGGTCAGCCATGCCTAGCACACCATTCACACATGTACTTGAAGTAGTTGATGGACAAGGTAACTTAGCTAGCCACATCTATAACCCATGATGATATCCTAGAGTAGTTGACTGCTGGAGGCCAGAGTGTAGATACTCAAGTTTGAACATGATTCCATACTAGAGTGCCTTACCAAGGAGAAGCAGTCCTTAGGCTGGCAGCTGGTCACATTCCTAAGAATTTGGGCCATCAAATGCAGCAATGTTAAGTAAGGCATGTAAATGAAAAAGTCCTTTAGAATTGGCCTGGAAGCCAGTAAAGAAAGGCCATGTCTAAAGGAGATGAAGACGCTGGTGTTTTAACCAAGAGATTCCATCTAGACAAGCATAAGATACAGTGAATCAGTTTCATAGAACAGCATGAAATAAAGAGTGTGGAGGGTAAATAAGGTAAGCATTTTACTGTTTTTCATACAACCTATTCTGATCATTGTTTTCCTTCCCTCCGCTCCTCCAAAGCCCACCATACCTCTCTATCTGTACCCACTCCAGGCCTTTTCTCTCTTTAAAAACAAACAAGCAAATAAATAGAAAGAAAAACACATACACAAATAGAAACCAAAATATACAGCAAAAAACCAAATAAGACAGAAAATAACCAAAGCAATTTGAGACAGTCTACAAAGAAATACCATTGAGTTCTTTTCTTTCCCCAGGCAAAGTCTCTCTGTGTGTCCCTGGCTGTCCTAGAATTCCCTTTGTAGACCAGGCTGACCTTGAATTTAGAGACCCCCGGGGCTGCCTCTGTGTCCCAAGTGCTGGGATTACAGGCTTGTACCACCACACCCCGCTCATTGAGTTCTTTTTGTGTTGACCATCTAATATTGGACATGGAGCCTATCCTGAACTGTGGTTAATGTACCCAGTGGGAATCCATTGGAGAAACTGATTTTTTAGCAAGTAGGTGTTGGTAGCAGAAAGCTTCTTGGTTAGGGGTGTGAGCCCATTTCTTCTCCCTCTCTCATTACTGGGACCCTGTATGACTTTATCTTGTGCAAGCCCTGTGTGTGTTGTCCCAGTCTTTGACTCCTTATGTGCATCAGTTCTGGAGGACACTGTTCCCTGGGAGTCATCCATCCACCCTGGCTCTTGTAATCTTTCTACCTCCTTATTTTTCATAGCTCCCTGAGTCTTGAGGGGAGGGTTTGATGAAGACATTCTATTTAGCACTGTGTGCTCCAAATTCTCTGTTCATATTGTCCACATATGGGTCTCTAAGTTAGTTCCCAGCTACTGCAAGAAGCTTCTTTGATGATGGCTTAGTGATAAATGATACATTGATCTATGGGTACAGCAAGATGCCATTAGGAATATTGTATTGCTATGTTTCTTTAGCCGAACAGTAGTATTTGGTTTCCTGTAGGTCCATGGCCCATCCAGTCTCAAGTTCTTGACCACTTGAGTATTGTCAGACATGGAGCAGCTGGTTACTCCACACTGCTTGTGCCACTATTGAACCACTGACCCTGTAATCAGGTCACCAGTCTAGATCAAAGGGTTCGTAGCAGTATTGGTGCTCATCTTTCTCCTGAAGTAGTGTGCAGAGGATATTCTAGTACCATGAATGCTAACCAATATGGATAGAGCCTCCCAGTAGCTTGTGTTCTTTGACATATGTAAGTGATGTCTTCAGCATCAATTTGTAGAGAGCACCCAATATATTGGCAATAGCCCGAGTTGCTTGAGGGTTTCCATAGGGCCCTTTGGCCAACAACTGAATTATATGTAACCCATTCCTGGCATTGAAAGTTTTTCTTGGTGATTGAATGTGTTTAGTTGGGACATTTTCTCCCCTTTTGTTTGGTGACTTCATTTAGATTTCTTTCACATATGTATGTATTTTAGGAAGCTTCTACAGTAGTGGGTTTCTTAGTGTTAGTTGCCCATCCTTTACCCTTCTCTTCCTCACCTTTTCTCATTCTCCCACTCTAGATCACCCCCCGCCCCATCTCCTCATAACAGTATAGTCTATCTCTCCTTTTCCTTGGGAGGTCCTCTCCCCACTAGTCCCTTACTTTGTATCTAACCTCTGGTTCTGTGAATTGTAGCACACATATCAAAGGCTTTAAAGCTAACATCCAGTCTGAGTTCTCTAGAAAAATATGTGATACACACACACATAGATTTGACATGTATATCAAAATATACATGGTATTTATTTGAGTGACTTACAGGTTGTGTCCTGGCTAGTTCAACAATGGCTGTCTCAGAATCCTAAAAATGTGGACTCTACTATCAGTGAAGGAATGGACTTGCCAGCTAGAGTGAGGGCTAGCAGGCAAAGAGGAAAAGCATCCTTCTTCCATGTCCTTTATATAAACTGCCACAAGAAGGTGTGGCCCAGATATAAGATCTACCTTCTGACTTCAAATGATCTAATCAAGAAAAACCCCACACAGGTGAGCCCAGCTGCTTAAGGTTTAGTTAATTCCATATGTAGTTAAATTGATAAGAATAGCTATCATAACATTAAAGATAAAACATATATTTGTCTTCTGGAAGTCTACGTTATCTCAGTCAGGATGATTGTTTTCCTTAGCTCCATCTATTTACCTGAGAATTTTGTAATTTTAACAGCTGAGTAATATTCTGTCAGCAGCTAAATATACCATGTTTTGTTATTCATCCACTGATGGACATCTAGGCTGTTTGCATTTTCTGCCTATTATGAGCAGAGCAACAACAAACAGGATCGAGCAAATGTCTTTCTAGTAGTATGTGTAGAGTTCTTTGGGTATGTGTCTATGTGTGGTGTAACTGGATCTTGAGGTATATCCCCAGCTTCCTGAGGAACTGCCATACTGATTAACAATAGCTGTACAAGTTTGCACTCCCACTAGCAATGAATAAGTGTTCCCCTTATCCCTCATCCTCGGCAGCATGAGCTGCTGTTTTCTTGGTTTTGTCTATTCTAACTGGTATAAGATGAAATCTCAAAGTAGTTTTAATTTGCATCTCTCTGATGACTAAGAACGTTGAACATTTGTTTCTCAGACATTTCTATTTCATCTTTATTTTCAGATTATTTTTAAATTGTGCCACTTGTTAATTTTTTGCCTTCAAAGTTAAGGCATTATTATTAGTATAATATGATCTATTACTATACTTAGCTATATTTAAGCAGGATCTTAAAAGACAATTGATAAAAGGGAAGTAGAAGCCATATAATATGTTGTAATTTTATTCAGTGTAAGATGTACAGTGGAAGTGGAGTTCTCCTTCAGAACTTGTGTATCTCTTGCCTAAGTAAAGGTAAGTCTAGAGGAAAACAGTTTCTCAACCTTCTCTCATTAGCCTGCTCATCTTTGGAAGAATGCTTTCTACCTTATCTCTCAGATAGTATCTGGATGTATAAAGGAGCTAAATGACGTATTAGCATCAGAACCATGGGTGCTAGCTAGCCTCTGAGACACTAAATGAGCTATAAAGCTGTCATCAAACCTTCTGTAAAAAACAACTGGTTCCTTGTGAGAACCAGTAGTTGTCTGGTAAACTGGCCACTTGGTGAGGTGTGGGCAGTTCACCAAGGTTCCCATCTTTAGTAGCCCAGTACAGGTCAAGTGCAGGTTATCACACCTCTCCCTGCAGCCTCAGGTCAACGTCCTTGCTGTCCCTTCAGCCCCCACTCCCAGCCCCACATAACACTATGAGAACGTTGGGCCTCCTGTAGCACACTGGAGTAGGCAGATCTGAGAAAGCAAACTGCCTTGCTAAGGGATATTTGACTATCTAATCCTGAAAGACCCTCTACAGTAAGAATCCTGTAGATTCGTACTCAGCATATGGTAGAATGCTTCAAGGCAATAAGGAATGGACTACGGCTACACTGAATAACATGAGTGAATTGCACTAATACTGAATGAATAAGAGCCAGACACAGAAGGGTATATAAACTCAGAATAGTCACAGGCTGTGTGAGGAAGCTCTTTATTTTATTGTTTTATTGGTATTAACACCTGTCTGCACTGCCTAAAAGTCTATGGAATACTTTTGAACTTTAAACTTAGAAATCTGAAGTCCACGGGGAATTTCCTAGTGCATCCTTTCTACCATTTGGTTAAGATGTCTCTAGTGACCTTTGCTTATTATTCCACTGCCTGTGGTTTGTTTTGTTTTGGTGTGTGTGTGTGTTACTTTTCATTATAAAAAGAATTAGAACAATTTCATGGTTTCTTCAGGGTTGGTAGTTTAGTCTTCATAGTAAGAATCAGGTTTTTTTTCTCAGTAAGCGGGGAAGAACACAAAGTCTAACAAATTTGGAAAAAGTAACTTGTTCTAATTTATAAAAGAAAAAATATACTATAAAATATTAGTCTCTAAAAATAATGAGACAAATGTATGAAAACTATTTTCGAGCTTGTTTCTCATAGATGTTGGCCGACTGGAACAAGAGCAAAGCCTGCAGAGGATGAGTAATCATAAGCATTTCCGTAAGTTGGTGTCCAGTAATAATGCCTTTTCAGCCCATTGGAGACTTCTGCAAGGTAGACATGTCCGTCCACCTCATATGCTTCCACATCTGTATCATCAGGCTTTAGCCGGCCATTCTTCATCAAATCTGAATATGCCTAGGATTTTTAGAAAATTGTCATTAGGAATATAATGTATTCAATTTATACTGGTTGTGCAAACAAATGATCAATTTTGCTGTGTTATTTTATTGCAATAAAATATTCTTAGTTAACATTGCTGAGTTTTAGTATTATTCCAGGTAGTATAGGTAAATGTTATTATTTAGTTATACATAATGAAAGTATAATTTTACAAAATTGATTTCTAAGCTTTAACATATAAGGCATGTTTGCATATGAGCCCTTTTGTGAATCTCTGAGTTAATTCCCTATAATGCCAATTTTGTAGCCTAGGGTTGGATTTTTTCATGTACTCTTAAAAGGTGATAGTGGGCAGAGTGGGAAGTCCCTTGTTCTGGTACATGCCTGTATCCTAAGCACTACAGAAGCTGAGGCAGGACAATGGTTCAATTTAAGATCAGCTGAGCTCCATAGCAAAATTCTCCCTCCCTCAAATAAATCTGATGATCATTGAGGCTTCACACCTCAGAATAAACAAATAAAATAACTCTGTTTGGAGTTAAGTTGATGAGTCCCTTGGAGTCAATATGGAAGTTTAGCTTTAAAGAAAAAAAAAAAAAAAAAGACAATTTTATAGTATTCGATGGTGACCTATCAATTATTTATTTATTTTTTTTACTGTAGAATTTTCTTTGTGTGTTCCTGTGGCTTCTCAGTGTATATATTCAGGGCATTGTACACACTTGTGAGCTGTCAATAAAGTTACCTTTGTAGAAAAATGGGAGTAATTTTAATATGAAAAAATTTCCAAGTTTGGTTTTGATTTCTGTTGTAACTTTTTGTTATTTTTGGTTCTATAGTCTGCACATAGCTCATGCTGTGTGGGACCCTAAAGGACATGAGTGTTTCTCTGAAAACTATCAGTAGTTTTTTAGAGCAGTTTATTTTTGGCCAGTCCTTTTACAAATCTTATGCTTTTTTCCTTCTCTTTTCTTTTTTCTTTTTTTTTTAAAGTTAGCAACCCACCACTTATTGCTTTATTACAGGAGAAAGACATCCAGTCACCATGCGTAAATGGGATTCAGAGTCCAACACAGAAATCCCGTCTCCAAACTGCTACCACAGTCCACTAAAATCTTAGAAACAGTACTTTCCATCGCTTATTAAATCACTATTAAAACTTTTGGTTTAGGGATTAGTTTTGGTTTCAGAATGAATCTTAATTTAGTCCTTTAGTTACCTCCAATCTTTGAGGTGGGAAAGAATGACTCCAATTAAGTCCCAGTCACTGGGAACAAAACAGCACAAAGGAAGTGGAAGGCACGTTACCAGACATGCTTACAAAACTGAATCGAAAAACTAAAATGCACAGATGAAAGAAATCAGAACATAAGAGCAGAAAAAAAAAAAAAATGCAGATGTTTGAAGCAAGCCTGTTCATTTGGAGATATTCACTACCTTGTTGGAGGCTCGTGGCTAATTTAAAAGACCATATTGAGTTTGTTGGTATATGGCGTACCCTTTAGGTCAGGTTGGTTGGGATAGGTGAAGGAGGAGACTGAGGAGGGCTGAAAAGCATGGAGTGCAGTGTTTACTCTATACAGGGGTCCTCCAGGACCTTGCTCACCTCCCGAGATGGGTCTGTTTTCTTCAGGCAGTAGCAGAGACAAGGTCAGCTTGTATTGCACAAAAGCAAAATCATTCCCTTTCCCCACTTTCCTGAGCTGGAGACCTCCAAGGGTAAACACATCTGGATTCTCATCCTCTTGAGCCTCTGGTCAGCAGGAGGTGCACAACAGACTCTCGGAGAGCACCTTCTTGAAGGGAAAACGAGGTATTATGTTGGCCTCAGCATCTGGTCACTCAGTCACTATTCTCAAGCAGCGTTTTTAAGTTGTTTTCTATCTTTTCTAATTTCATTATGTTAGCTATAAGTTTTTGGCAGAGAGCCTCCACATTTAACTGTACTTGTGATCCTAGGACTATCTGCTCGGCACCGTAGGGATGTCAGGGACCCCAGCCACTCCTCCAGAGTAATAATTCTGTATCTCATGTAGAAAGTCGAGATGATCCGTGCACAGACAACAATTGCATAGAATATAGGAATGTGGTGGAGAGTTGGACATTTCTGAGACTTGACTTTAGACAAGACCCAGGTAGTTTCTGTCTGACCATGCGTAAGCAGGCTCCTGGCTTTTCCATCAGGTGCCCTGTTCCCATGGGCATTGTCCGAGATGGTTTTGTTTCTCCCTTAGTGACATTCAGAACTGTCTAAGACTCAGTTACACGGAAGTCTTGGGAGTTCTCGGATTCTGGAGTCTGCAAGCCGGAGCTGCTGTACCCTTCTATGTCTTGCTTGCTTCTGTCGAACCACTCCATCCAGGTCTGAGAATTCATCATTAAATCCAGAGGGAGAGAGGAAGAGCTATCTGCCCGGAAACTATTTTCAGCAGAAGATGGGTTTGGATTGTTACCAACACTCGTGTTCTCCAAGTTTCTACACACAGATTTTAGCAGCTTGTATGTTGAGTCTCTGGAGAGCAAGGAAACAAGTATGTTTCTGTCGTGACTGTCGCTATGATCAGGTCATTTGGCACCAGAAGAGTAGTTTTGGTTTTCTTTACCAGGGTGACCGAGAAAGCTGGTATAGAGATCTTAGTGTCTTTTCCAAAGACTTTGGAATGAAAACAAATCCAGTTTTCCAACACAAAGAGCTTTCCTTGGTATAGAATTTCTTTCTGGAGAGCACAGGTAAGGCTTTGTTTCAGTGCCTCTTCAGTAGGGACATCAAGAAATAACTTGTGAAAGTGCATGTTGGCCTTGTCCTGGCTAGAAGATGAAGACTTTTTCCTTTCAGTTTTCAAGTGAGTCTTCCTTTCGGCTTTACACTCATTCATATCACCCCACAAAGTGGAACCATCAAAACTGGATTTTGACCATAGGCCAATGCTTCTCTGCTGGTCTGGGGACTCGGCTTCCACTGATGAGGTAGGGCACTGGGCTGTTGGCGACTTGCTGATCTTTCTGTCCTCCACACCATTCTCAGCCTCTGAGTGGGCTGGGCCAACTTTGCTTTCTTTCTTGCTGAGCACTTTGGCGGTTCGGCGTCCTCCACCTCTTGCTGGAGCTCAGTCATCCAGCTCCCCACTTTGGGGCTGCTCCCGACTCTCCAGCCTCTTAGCCCTGTGTATCCAGGAGGTCGAGCTGCAGGGTTGC
Organism: Sigmodon hispidus; assembly: GCA_004025045.1. Lineage (NCBI taxonomy): Eukaryota > Metazoa > Chordata > Mammalia > Rodentia > Cricetidae > Sigmodon > Sigmodon hispidus. Next base: position 372,489 of record PVIH01000342.1, on the reverse strand, counting down.
CAACCTGAACCTTCCTTCTCTTTTCAAATGAAAGTTTTTATCCCTGCTTTCTGTCTCTTATGTAGTACAGTTCTCAGCAGCTCTTGGTACTTTTCTCAGAACTGACCACATACTCAAATACAGCGCAAGTCTCAACAGGTACAAGAAAATTTGAAATAAAATTCTGTATCATATCTGACCACTATGAATTTAAACTATATAACAACAGAAAGCTTGCAAATTCATGGAAACTGAACAACTTGCTACTGAATGAGAAGTATGTCAAGACAGAAATTAAGAAGGAAATTGAAAACCTTTTAGAATTGAATGAAAATGAAAACACCATACTCGAACCTATAGAACACAACAAAGGTGGTTAGAAGAGACAAGTTCATAGCACTAAATGCCTTCATCAAAAAATTGGAGAAATCTTAGTAACTCAACAGCACACCTGAAAGCACTCGGGCAAAAAGAAAAAAATATTAAAAAATACTAGGTGGTAGGAAATAAACTCAGGGGGTGAAATCATTAAAATAGAAACAACACAAATAACCAGTGGGACAAAGAGTTGGTTAAGAGTATCAATAAGATTGACAAACCCTTATTCAAATTAACTAAAAGGGGGCTGGAGAGATGGCTCAGCGGTTAAGAGCACCGTCTGCTCTTCCAGAGGACCCGGGTTCAATTCCCAGCACCCACATGGCAGCTAACAACTGTCTGTAGTTCCAGTTCCAGGCAAAACATCAAAGCAAATAAATAAATGAATAAAGTTTTAAAAAAAAAAATAAAAAAAAAATTAACTAAAAGGTGGAGAGAGAAGATCCAAATTAATAAAATTAGAGATGAAAAGGAGAACATACCAGATACCCAGGATATACAGAGACTCATAAGGATGTACTAACATCTGCTCCACTATATTGGAAAATTTAAGAGAATAAATTTTCTCATCTTTTACCATCTACTAAAGTTAAATCAAGATCAAATAGCCCATTTAAACAGACCTATAGGCCCCTAGTAAAATAGAAGCAGGAATTAAGTCTCCTAATAGGATCTAGAGAGAAGGCTCAGCAGTTAAGAGCATGAGCTGCTCTTCTAGAAGTCTAAGCTCAGTCCCCAGCACCCACATGGCAGCTGCAGCTCCACTGTGGCCCATGTCCTCTTCTGCTGTGTGTACATGCAGACAAAATAACCATATACATAAAATACATAAATAAATCACCTTGTAAAAAATGTTCTCCAACAAAACGGCAATAAAAAGCCCAGAGCCAGATGGATTCAGCACAGATTTCTACCAGACTTTCAAAGGATAATGCTGATACTCTAGTCCACTAAACAGAAGAACAATTACCTAATTCTTTTTACAAAGAACACATTTACCCTGATACTTAAACCACATTAAAAACCCAACAAAGAGAATTACAGATCAATTTCTCTTATGAACATAGATGCAAAAATTCTCAATTAAATACCAGTAAACCAAGTCCAAGAACATATTACAAAGCTCGCCCATCATATCAGGTAGGCTTCATCCCAGAGATGCAGGATGGTTCACCATAGGTGAGTAGTATGAAGGACTCAGGTTTACATGCACATCACTAAGTGCTACACCAGCTTCTACACTGTCTTTCTGATTCCTCATCTCCACATATGAGGAACTTGGCCTCATTAAATCAGTTGTAATTTTTTTTCATTTAGAGGAAATGGAAAATTGTATGACTTGGTGATCCTTAATACTTGAATATAGCATCTAATATCTTTCCTAGCAGCTGCTTTAAAAGTTGCCCAAAGTATAGTGTGATACTATTCTTTGAAACCATTCATAAAAGAAATTTAGAGGTATCAAAGAGCCCAAGCAGGGTCTAAATTGAAAACACTCACCACACACGTAGCCTCATCAAATTTGTTCCCCCAGATGTAGATATTAGATAATACGAGGTTTGTTTGCATTGACTGTGAAAGGGCAACAAGCCCTTCTCCTTCTATCTTGTTGCTGACTACAGACAATCTGGAGAAAAAAATAATCATGGAATTCTGAAGTTCCGAAAGAATCTTATGTCAGCATCAACACTTATTAAATCCATGTTATTAACATGTTTTAATGTGGTGGTCCAAATACTGGCTGTATAGGTTCTTTAATACAAGGAATTTTTTCTTTTTGAATTTGTGATGTACCCAAAAAAAAGTTCCAACATTTTGAAAATAGCCTGCCTGCCTTCCTCCTTCCCTTTCTTCTTCTCTTTCTCTTTTCTTTAAGATTCATTTATGTATTTGAGTGCTTTGCTTGTACACTGTACACCAGAAGAGGGCATCTGATCCCATTGTAGTAGGTGCTGGGAACTGAACTCAGAACCTGGAAGAGGTTAGTGCTCTTAACTGCTGAGTCATCTCTCCAACCCCTGTTTAGTAACTGTTTGAGTAGATTACACATATAGGTGTCCTCTTAAGTGCTTAGGAATTTTTGGGATAAATAAGTGTTTGGGATAAATAAGTGTTTGGGGAGCTGGAGAGATGGCTTAGTAGCTAAAAGCAATGGCAGTTCTTACAGAGGACCCAGGTTCTGTTCTCAGCACCTGCCTCAGGCAGCTCACAGTCATGTCTGCCTCCAGCTCCAGAGGATCTGATTCCTTCTTTTGGCTTCTGGGTACACATTTGGTGCATGTATAAACAAGCAAGTGAATAGACATGACATGTGCATTAATAAAAAGAGATTTTTCTCCTGAATTTGAACACACAATTAGCCCAATTAGATTCACCCAAGTTTTGAAAGATACTACTTTGAATTTTTTAACTTATTTTGATTAAATGTAAAAAGCCATACTAACGCTTTAAGACTCCTGTTGTGGGAAGTTAGAGTTTCACTGAGGTACTTTGCGCCTGCATTTTCTATTCTGTTAAAAGAAAGATCTATTACTTCCAGGGTAGTATTGCTTTTCAGTACATCAGCCAAATACACCATTCCATCACGAGTTATTTTATTGCTGGGGAAGGAAGCATAGTTAGCAATATTGTAAAACAAAATATTTTTCTTACATTCATAAGACACTTGAAACCATACAGTAAACTTTCTGTTTCCAGTTAGTTTGCTCAAATTCCAAGAACAAAAATTCTCCATGAGGGGCTGGAGAGATGGCTCAAGAGGTTAAGATCACTGCTCTTCCAGAGGTCCTGAGTTCCAGCTCCCAGCATCCACATGGTGGCTCACAACCATCTATAATGAGATCTGGTGCTCTTTTCTAGTGTGCAGATAGAGCACTGTATACACAATAAATAAACAAATCTTTAAAAAAAATTAACCCTCACAACATTAAAAAAAACTTCTTGAAATAATGCTTCCATCTGTCTAGCAATCCAGTTATTAGTTATATTACAGTATAAGCTAACCTAATAAATCTTAAAGCTTACAATAAAAGTTCACCAACAATAGTTAAATTTTCCAGTCACTGAAAATAATGTCTAACATCTTACATACTATGAACATTTATGTAGACTATGCTCAAGACTTAGTCTTTGCATTATGCAAATTATCCCTTACCAGCTGACATCAAGGTATCGTAGGCTACTATTCAGATACAGTGCATTGCACAGCTGTTGCAGACCATAATTTTTCATGCCATGTTTACACATATGCAGTTCTACAAGAAAGTGATTTTCTTTCAACATGTGGCCCATATGAACTGTAGACTCTTCCTAAAAATAGATAAGAGCTTTCCTGAGTTTGAGGTATTACTTGTCCATTTCAAGAGCATATATTTTCTTAAAGTTTGAGTTTTTTGATTTGTTTCTTGGTACAGAGTCTTGTTTATGTAGCTCAGGCTGGTCTCAACCTTGGTTCTGTTGCCCAGTCTCCTGATGTTACAGGTATGTGCCACCACATCTGGCCTTAAATTAGCTCATTAAAAATATTACCTTAAAAACATAACAAGGCCAGGTGGTGGTGGCTCATGCCTTTAAGCTCAGCACTTGTGAAGCAGAGGCAGGTGGATCTCTGTGAATTCAAGGCCAGCCTGGTCTACGGAGTGAGTTTCAGGATAGCCAGGGCTACATGGAGAAACCTTGTTTCAAAGAAAAATTATTAAGACTCTGGTTAGGGATAGAGACATGGGTCATTGGGTAATAAGAACCTGAGTTCAAATTCCCAGTATTCATATAGAAGCTGGGCATTCCTACAACTTTATTGTTGGCTGTAAAAACAGGTGATTCATAGTAGCTATCATATCCAGTTAGCTTAATCCAAACAATGAACTTTATGTTCAGTAAGAGGCTTGGTCTGAAGGCAATAATGCAGAGTAAGAACTCTGGGACCTGCATGCACCCTCATAGGCACACACACTCACATATACATGCATATACCACAGACACAATACCCATAACAGAAAAAAATGAAGTCTATCATATTTGCACTTGGCATATCTTTTTTTGGGGGGGTTGGGGGGGAGGTAGAGATAGGGTTTCTCTGTGTCCTTGGAGCCTGTCCTGGAACTCACTCTGTAAACCAGGCTGGCCTCAAACTCACCGAAGCATACATATTTTTATTGTCTGTCTTATATATAATTTTTAAAATACTTGTAAGTTTCAGTTATATATAACAGGATAATTTTAAGAATGCAATATATTCATGTAAGAAACCCCAACAGGACCTTAGTCCTTAGTCCAGTGAACACTGTCATCACTTTGAATACTGACCTGTTCTCCATACAGTACAGGTCGGTTCAGGTTTATCCCCTTGATTGCTTGGTTTTGAGTCAATACTGTAGAAAATGCTATCACACTTTGTAGTCCCTACAAACAGGTAAATCCATCAAGGAAGTTGGCAATGTATCAGTCTCCCTGCATTATAATTTCAAGATAATTATCTGAATTCTGATAAAATTGTTTGTACAAAAGTTAAAACATCTCAGAAGTGAATTTTTACTATATTCCTCCACCACGAACTAAAGTTTGCGGCATGCATAGGGGTTTCCTATGCATTTCATGCATGTTTCCTAGGCATGGCTCTGGGCTTGCTCCCAAGTCCCTTAGGCTCTCCACAAATGAAGAAGCAGACCTGTGAGTCCCAGCTAAATCTCATGTACATGCATCCTTGTGCAGCCATTTTTTTAATATTCTCAATGGTGCATTAAATGTGCAAAAAAAAAAAAAAAAAAGGTTGTTAGACACACTTTTATAGCTCCTCTAGGTCTTCAACTCTCTTACTGGAGGGCCTGTCCTTCATCTTTGTGATGGATACCACCTGTGATACTGTATAGTGGTAAATGGCTTTCTCTTGCTGCCTCATCCAGTTGATTATTAAGTTTGAATACCTATCTCTGAATGTATCTGTGGTTGTTCCTCCTGCCCGAGCTCTCATCTCAAACGTGGATGGCTGCAGCAGCTATCCCAGTGGCCCGTTGGCTTCTCCTTGCTGCCTTCCACCTCCCATAGAGAAGCTAGTGGTCTAAAGCACTGATCAGATCATCTACCTCAGCTTTAAGCCTTTCCATGATTTGCATTTATATCAACTTCCTCTTCTCTACCCCACCATCTCTCCTCACAACCTTGCCAAGAACTTCTGTTCTTGAGGGCACTCTTAATTCTGCTCACACTCACCTTCCTCATGACCTGCCATAGCTTTGTATGAGAGCTCAGTACAGTTTTACTGTTTAATTAACGTTTGGGTTTTATTTTTTCTGTACTAAGGATTGAGCCTAAATTCTTATGCATACTAGACATGGATTCAAATGCAACCCTTTAAAAAAAAAAAAAAACTGGTCTTGAATTCTATCACCCCCCACCCCCAGGCTTCCTGAGTCTCAAGACTTGAAAGCATGATCAATAAAAGTACCATTTAGAATTAGAAGACATGCAAAATAAATGCAGATCTCATCTGGTGAATGAAGCCTCTGGAGCACCTTTAACATCACCATACCCTTCACAGTACAACATTCTCATTGAAAGAGATTTTTCCATCAGAAGAAATTTATTAATTTAATAATTAAAATTGTTAATACTGATAAAGTAGTATTTGTTGAATGTAAATGGGCATATCTTTTCTGTAAGTCACATAAAACTTAAGATGAATTGTCCATAAAGTTTAGACATATCGGGGCTGGAGAGATGGCTCAGCGGTTAAGAGCACCGTCTGCTCTTCCAAAGGACCCGGGTTCGATTCCCAGCACCCACATGGCAGCTCACAACTGTCTGTAGTTTCAGTTCCAGGCAAAACACCAAGGAAAATAAATAAATAAATAAATAAAAGTGTTTAAAAAAAAGTTTAGACATATCTTTATTGTGCTAGTTATTATCTAATATTTTGTTTGCTGATGTTTTAAAACTTTAGTTTATGTACAAGTGTCTTGCCTACATGTATGTATTTGCACTATACGTATGTAGTGTCAATGAAGACAGAAGAAGCAGCAGATCCCCTAGAACTGAAGTTACAGATGGTTGTGAGCTACCACATGGGTCCTGGGAACAGAACCAGAGTCTTTTGTAAGAGCAGTAAATGCTTTTAATTCCTGGGTCATCTCTACAGTCTCTATAATCTGGTTAACCATCTTTATTACTATAGACACTATATAATGGAAAATCACATTTCCCATGAGTAAAGTAACCATTAGTAAATGTCTTGTCAGGGTAGCAACATATTTGTACAATTCCAGTACATGTGAGTTTAGGCTGGCTTGGGCTACATGGCAAGACCTTTGCTTGGAAATGAACAAGAAGAAACTCCATTCTCTAGCTTCCTGTGCCATTTCCCTAAGAGAAGTGACTTTCTCCAAACCAGCTCACCAGGTCACAGTCACCCAAGTCCAATTTCTCCAGGGATGAGTTTATCTGCAACATTGCAGCAAACACCATGCCGCCTGTATTCTCAATCTTATTTCCAGTCATTCTCAAGTATTTGAGAGTTCTGTTTTTCTGGAAAAGAAAATGAAAACTTAGTTGCTTAAATTTGACTCTACAACATTCTCAATTGAGTCGGAAAGTTGTATTACTATTTGCAAACTTTTTTTTGACATGGTCTCTCTTTAACAGCCCTGACTGCCCTGGAACTCACACTGTAGACCAGGCTGTCCTCACAGAGATCCACCTGCTTCTGCCTCCCAAGTGCTGGGATTAAAGGCATGCACCACTGGCTTGCAAACTAACTTTTGTGGATAAAGAGTAGGATATATTCTGTAAAAGTAATATCTAATTTCTTATAGTAAAGAATTAACAAGAAACAAATACCCAGGAAATAAAGGGGACTTTAATATCCTTTCCTTGGAAATTCTGTAAATTTGTTTTATAAGAAAAATGTATTACTAAGTTGAAATTCACATGTCAATAACTGACTGTTCTAAAATGTTTAATGGCATTTACTTCACTCACCATGTTGTGTAGTCAACACTATAGCTAGTTCCCTAAACACTTCCCATCATCCCTTGAAGCAGCCCTGTATCCAACTGTAATTTCTCACTTCCCACATTGCTGTGTGTGTGTGTGTGTGTGTGTGTGTATGTGTGTGTGTGTGTGTGTGTGTGTTTGAAACCAGTGCCTCACCTGTGCCAGGCCAATGGTTCTCAAATAGTTTGATCCAGGTGGGTGGGGTTGAGGGTGTCAACCCTTTTACAGGGTTTATATTATCAAATATCTTGCATACCTCATGTTTGCATTATGGTTCATAACAGTAGCAAAATTAGTTATGAAGTAGCAACAAAATAATTTTATAGTTGAGGGGATACTACATCATGAGGGTTGCAGCATTAAGAAAGTTGAGAACCACAGTGTTAGGCAATGGTCTGTCTATGAGATATATCCCCAACTCCCATTTTCATTTTATGTTGTATAGGTATTTTGCCTGTATGTATGTACATGTATTATGTCCATGCCTGGTGCCCATGGAAACCAATAGAAGATGTTGGATCCCCTGGAACAAGAGATAAAGCTAATTTTGAGCTGCTTGTGGATGCTGGGAACAGAATGTAGATCCTCTGTAAGAGCAGCAAATGCAGGAAAAATAAAATACAAATCTAAAAATAAAAAGCCAATTGTCTGAAAACAGGTCACCTCCTTAGCAGTGGCACAGAATTGAACACAACCTAAGAAGCAAATGCATGCTGAAAATAACATTGGAAACAGAAGTGCTCAAGCCAATCTTAGAGCACATAATCGTAAAGGGAATACTCCACCAAGAAGACAGAGTGATTTCAAGTATATTGTATAACAAATACTATTGGACATAAAGTGGAAGGCCCAGATACAATGATAATGTGTGATTTCAATATCCCACTCTCATCAAATACAGGTCAGAAAAAGATCAACAAAGAAACTTTGGAGTTAAACTGCCATAGATCAACATGGATTTAACAAGCCAGGTATGCTAGTGCATGCACTCTGGGGGAAGAGGCAAGAGAATCAGGCATTAGGTGTCATCCTTGGCTATACCATGAGTTTGTGACCACATGAGAAAAGTGGGCTTCATAGAAATCTGCAAGATATTACTTTCAGCAGCTGCAGAGTATGTAGTCTTCTCCACAGCCTATAGGACTTCATGAGGCAAATAAATTTTAGTTATAAAGTAATTTTCTATTTTTAATAGAAATTATTTTTTGTATCTTACCAGACCATAATAGGATAACACTAAAATTTAAGGTAAGATAAAGTATACAATAATTGTACAAATAATGGAAGTGAAAGGTGCACTTATGAGTGATAGTGGGTCACTGAAGAACTTAAGTGTTTAGAATTCCCAGAATCCAATGAAAAAGCCAACATCTCAGGACCTTGAGGATATAACGAAGGACTCTTCTTAAAGAAGTTTGCAGCCATTGTACTCCCATTTAAAAAAAAGAAGAAAAAAAAATAGTCGAGGAGCCAACAACATGGCTTAATGTGTAAAGGGATCTGTTGCTGCCAAGCCTAACAACCTAAGTTGGATTCTGTACTTGCTGGTTTTGTGTTGATCTAACACAAGTAGAGTCATTTGAGAAGAGAGAACCTCAAATGAGAAAATGCATCCAATTAGATTGGCCTCTGGGCAAGTGTGTGGTGCATTTGCCCAGTGGTTGGGATGTGGGAGGGCTCTGACCTTTGTGGGTGTTGCCACTCTAGGCTGGTGGTTCTATGGTGTTTAATAGGAAGCAAACCAAGCAAACCTTTGGGAGCAAGCCAATAAGCAGCACTCTTTCACGCCTCTGCATCACTTCCTGCCTTGAGTTCCTTCCCTCACTTCCTTAAATGATGTCTTCACATCCCTCATTTCTTTTTTTTTCTTTTTAACATTTTATGGTTTTGCCTGTGTATATGTCTGTGCAGCAGTTGTGTGCCTGAAACACTTAGAGACCAGAAGAGGGTATCAGATTCCTACTGGAGTTACAAACAGTTGTGGGTGCTATGAGCCAAGCATGGGGCCTCTGTGGGAACAAGTGTTAATAACTTCTGAGACATCTTTCAAACCCCTTATTTCCTATTACCACCATCATCATTATCATCATCATTGTCTGTGTGGGCGGGGCAAGTGTGCTCACCTGACATGGCAAACGTGGAAAGCAGAGAATAGCTTTTGGGAGTTGGCTCACCTCTTCTACCATGGACTCCAGATTCGAATCAGCTCGGGTCACCAGGCTCACACGGCAAGCACTGTAACTCACTGGGCATCTCAATGTTCACATTTCCACCAGCACCCTGGGCTTCCAGACTCTCAACACAATGGCTCATTGAACACACTTACACCTACACTTGGTCCCAAATGTTTCTACATTCTTTTCACAGGCTAGTTCCAAAGGACTACAGCTTATGTAAATGTCTCAGTAGCATTTCCCTGTACTGCTTATATCTCTTCTCGCTGTGACCAAACCCTTGCCAAGAAGCAGCCTAAAGGAGGAAAAGATGCTTTCTGGCTCACAGATCAGGAAAAATAGTCTATCACAATGCGCATGGCAGTGGGGATGGAGCATGACTGGGTTAGATTGTGCTACAGCCAGGTGTCAAAGAAAGAGAAGCAGTGACGTTCCTTTAGAGAGAAGGTCTTAAATACATAGCTTGGACTAGCCTTGAACTTAGACACCATCCTGCTTTTTCCTTCCAAGTTCTGAGGTTCCACACGTGCAACCCCTCTACCCAGCAAAGCTCTTTAGTATTTTTTTTAATGAGTCCAAAGTCTTCAAATAAGAGTCACACTTGTACAATCAAACCACACTAAAACTATATGTTTAAGGAGCCGAAGAAATGTCCTCATGGTTAGAGCAATTACTGCTCTTGATTTGGTCCTCAGTATTCACATGGTGAACAGTCACCTGTCACTCCAGTTCCAGGAGATCCAGGCACCAGATAAACATGTGGCACACATACACTGAGGCTCGTGCACATAAAAATAAAAATAAAAATAAAAATAAACAGATCTTTGGGGTTGAGGATGTGGCTTATCAGTTAAAAGAGCTGCTCTCCCAGAGGACTCAGGTTCAATTCCCTGTACTCTTATGGCCTCTCACAACCATAGGTAACTTGGATACCAGAAATACATGTGGTACATAGACATATATGTTGTAAGAGGTTTCTGACCTGGTTTTTTGGGCCTAGAGCCTCAAGGTTTGAACCCATAGTCCCACAGAAACACACGCAGTCCCACAGAAGCATACAGACATTTACGTTAATCTTCTGATTGACCTAGGACCCAGGCATATAACTTGCTAGCTCCTTCATCTGAACTCAACCCATTTTGTTCAGCCATGCAGCTTGATACCTTTTCTCAGAGCAGCATTTGAGCTTCTTTCCTCTGCATCATCTCCTGAAATCTCTGCAACGTCTGTGTCTGCTCTTCCTGTACCCAGAGTTTTCCTAGTCTGCTAGCTCTGCCCACACTTCCTGTCTGCCTTCAGCCAATCAGCATTTTTATTAAACTCATAGGCGGGACAATTATTTACAATGTAATACATAGTCCCACTACACATATATGCGGGCAAAACATCCATACATATTACATACATGCACACATGTTCACACACACATGCATACACACATACACATACACCTCCACACAAAACTGAAATAACATAAGCTCATGTTAGCTTTGGTTACATTGTTTCCAAACCATAAGAAATTAAAATTCACAAATGAAATATTCCTTTGAGGTATGGAAATTCTTACATGTAGTGCTTTGGCAATCAGTTCTCCACCTTCAGGTCCAATATCATTAAACATAAGGTTTAAGTAAGTGATGCTTGGCTGTTTCTATAATAAGGAGAGAAAGGAGCTATTACATTTCTATTATTGGAAATCAATCTATGTACACAATATCTTTAATTAAAAGTATCTCCATATAAAATCTAACAATTGCAGCAAAGGCAATCATCATTTAAGAAGAAAGTCCCATTCTCTTTCAAACACTGCAATTGCAATACCATTAAAAGGACAAGACAGTGTTTAGTTCAGTGTATGGACTTCTGAGTATTTAATCATAGTTTGCAAAAGATAGCTCAGGAGCTCCAGGTATCATCTCTCCTGACACCAAATACAAGTGGATTTCCATATATTTCAAGAGATGCACATATAGCCAAGACTTCGGGTCCTCATGTTTTCCATCCATCTCAGAACGATGGTAGTGGTGGTAGTGGAATACCTGAATCAGTTTTGAAGCATAGTAGGCACCAATATCACCTATGACGTTATATCTCACATCCAGACCTGAAACATACAGGTGAACAGAAGCCCATATTTCTTATAATGAATGCTGAAAATCAGGAAAATGAAAAGTAGTGTTTATCGTTAAGCAAACGTACCACTGATACATGACTGGTTCCTTAAAACTTTGGAAAGAAGCCAAAAATCTTCCCCGGTCATTCTTTGTACTGGGACTAAGCGATTGTTCCCAGCAATGTTTAATGTGGCTCCTCCTTCTTTTAGTCTGTCAAAATAAAAAAGTGAGCGAGAGGACACTGCTGACATAAACTTTTAAATCCTTGCACGTGGCCCTGCAGACCCGTTTAACATGGCTCCTTTCCCATCACTCAATTTCCCTCCTAGACCTCAATCTCCTACTTTTATTTCTGTTGTAGTAAAACAACCCCACAAAATGAAACTTAAGAGCAGGCTCTGTTGGCATGCCCTTTTCTTTCTCTTTCTTTCTTTCCTTCCTTCCTTCTTTTCTTTCTTTCTTATCTTAAGACATATTTTCTCTGTGTAACCCTGGTTGCCCAGGCTGGCCTCTAACTCACAGAGATCTACCTATCTCTGCATCCTGAGAACTGGGATCAAAGGCATGTGCCACCACTGGCCCAGCTGCTGCACTTAATTCCAGCACTCAAAATGCAGAGGTTAGCAGATCTCTGTGGTTTGGGGGATAACCTGGTCTACAGAGGAAGTTCAAGGATATCTAGGGCTATACAGATAAATCCTTTCTCAAAACAAAAAGAAGAAAAGAAAGGGGGTAAAAGAAATTTAAGGGAAAATGGTGAGTTTGAGGTTTTGATTTCAAGTCCTCTACCCTTGATGGGAACTTACAGTGGGCGGGTCTTTAAGCAGCTAATTATATTACAGGCACAGCCAAGAGGTGACAGAAGCCAGGCAGTGATGCACACCTTTAATTCCAACACTTATGAGGCAAAGATAGGTGGATGTCTGTGAGTTCGAGGCCAGCCTGGTCTACAGAGAGAATTCAGGGCAGCCAGGGCTACACAAAGAAACCCTATCTTGAAATCTCACCCTCCCCTCACTAAGAGTAGATAAGCATAAATGCATGTATCTCAGTTGCTTCAGTGTTCAGCTTGATTTCTCCAGTCTTATCCAGTTCAGGACCCTGTCTAAGAAGGATGCTGCCCATAGTGTGTCTGCTCACAGTGATTAACTTAATTAAGAAAATCCTCTATAGACATAAGCAGAAGAGGCTAAGCAAGTGTAGAAGATTCCTCAGTGTTCCCAAGGGATTCTCGGCTGTGTCAAGTTGATAAAGCTAATTATCAAACTCACTTTAGACTGAACACTTTGAAGATGCTTTAGGTTTCTGTTGTGATAAACACCAGGACAGAATCAGCTTGGGGAGGAAAGGGTTTACTTCCTTGTACAACTCTTTGGTCATGCACTAATACTGAGAGATGTCAAGGAGGATCAGTCCAGGGACTTGGAGGCAAGAGCTGAAGCAGAAGCCATAGAGGGAAGATCTCTGTGTACTGCCTTGCTCAGCTGTTCTTCTTATACCTCCCAGGACCAGAAGCCTAGGCTTGGCACTGCCTACAGTGGGCTTCTACATTTATCATTAGTCAAGAAAATTCCCCCACTGACCTTGATACTGGCAATCTGGCAGAAGCATATTCTCAATTGTTGTGTCTCTTTCCAGGCAAATCTAATTGTGTCAAGTTGACAAAACAAAGCAGAAATAACTCCGACAAAAGATGACAAAGAATATGCCTAAACTCACCTGGCCCAGGGGAACCAAGATAACTATGGGGGGGTGGGGGGCTTGTGTGTTCTTCCCAATGTCAGATACTGCACCTAAGACCTCCAAGTGCCACACGCCTACCTAATTCCCAGAATCAATCTTCACTCCTGAATCCCATCTTCAAATGGGAATAAAACCACTAAATGGTCCAGGACTTCGCAGAAATGAGGATCAGTGAGTACTTTAAATGTAGTTGCATATTTCTCCTTACCCCTTTTTAATTTCTTCATCCATTTTTTGGAGTAAATTCACTACAAAAGGATTGGTTTTCCGTATGTTTTCTGAACAAAACTGACAGTACTGCTCCTTGAGGCTATCCATAGACTCTGGAGCTTTGGAAACATAAATGCATTGATTATCACATATAAAAGTCCCCAAAGTTTCAACAACTAAGCTTATTTCAAAGGAGTGTGTCTATGTGTGTGTGTCTGTGTGTGTCTGTGTGTGTCTGTGTGTGTATCTGTCTGTCTGTCTGTATGTGTGAGTCTGTGTGTTTCTGTGTGTGTTTCTGTGTGTGTGTGTCTGTGTCTGTGTGTGTGTGTATCTGTCTGTCTGTGTGTATGTGTGAGTCTGTGTGTTTCTGTGTGTGTGTGTGTGTGTGTTGAGAGTGGGGAGGAAAAAGAGAGAAGACTCAGAAGGGATGGGAGAGCCAAACAAGTTCTAAATGCACCAGAGAGGGTAGGCAGGCTGTGGCTCCAGTCCGCACCCTAGCGGAAAGAGGGCAGAAAACTTCTACCATAAGTTGGGTTGGTAGCTAAGGGAAAAATGTCCAGAGAAATTCCTTTGGGTAAAAATAACCTTCTAAGCGTAGTGTGCAAAATCAAACTGACACTAAGACTTTCCATGTGTCTCTCTGGGTTGCAGTGTTCTCACACTTTAACTAGGCTGCATTCTTAGATGCTGCCTTCCTCTTTAAGACTCCACATCTCAGCAGCATCATGGCCTTGGAGTGACATCTGAGCTATAAGAGTTTGTCACCCACAGCTGCAGAAAATAGTTAAGATCTAGTATTTTTAAATTGAAAAGAGATGAACTTTTCTTATAAATTTTAAAGATACATTTGCATCTTATTTTTATTTATTTGTGTTTGTGTGTGTGCATGTGTGATGTGTGTGTTTACACAAAATTGGAATCTTTGGTCTAGTTTTATACCTTTCAGTTAATGCCACATCATAAGAAGTTTTTTTCATATCATTACTGTCTAAAAAATACATCTGGATGGTACCTCATGTGGATGAATGTACAGACTGGATTCCATCACCCATTTTACAAAACTTTTGGTTATTTAAATAATGTAGCACATATTTTTCAAGATGATCAAAGATACCCCCTCCAAGAATAAGTTTTATTTGTCAAATGCTCTTGAGAAGTGCTGAATTTAAGTGAAGCTAAACAGAGACCTATCTAGGACACTTACCTCTCAGGTCATTCAAATCATTCAGGTATACGAAGATTCTTTGAGTTGCTGAGAAGAGACGGGATCAGAATTTAGCATTTCTGAGATGTATGTGGAACACCATTTACTAAGTACAGTATTAGCATCCCAGAAGCAAAGACTCGCTGGTAATTTCTAAACAGACACCAGAGCTGGACTCCCTTCCACTGGGCTGCTTTCCTGCTTCAGGCTGCTCACTTCCCCAGATGGAATACCAGTGCTTCTGGTGTCTGCCCCTACGGGTTGCCAGGGAGCAGAGACAGGAAATGAATCTCTAAGCTGTGTTTTCTTCAGATGTCCAGTGATGAGAAGGCAGCAGTCACCAGAGGAAAACAAACTGCCTTATTCTCCTCTCCAGGGAGCAGGAGGTGAGCAGTCCTGCCCAGTCCTGCCCAGTCCTGCTCCATCAGGCTCCACCCCTGCAACCACGATGTCCGAGGCTCTCCCTTTATCATCTTATTTCCCTATTATCGTCTCTCCAGCCCCTCAATATGAACTTTAAAACAAACATCCCAAACCAAAGTGATTGCCTGAGCTCTGGTTTCTGTCCGTGCCAGGCAAACGCTCAGCCACTGAGTAATACCCCTTACGTTTATGCTTAGTTTGTTAAATTTCTGGATGCAAACATGTTCAAGATGCATATGGAAGTATATGAATGAATAAAAATGTCACGATGAAACCCCTTCTATATACTAACTTAAAAATGAAAGTAGATGAAGAGGTTAAAAGAAAACATGGGTGATTAGAAGCGAGAACTCAGAAATGTCTCGAGAGCCTCCTGCTTGTCTGGGATGGTTTCCTGGAGCTTCCACGAACTCGGGAACTCAGAGGAACCCCCAGCAGACACTATCCTGCCACACCCTTCTCATAAAGCCAGGTGAACCGACCGTGGTCAAGGGCACCCCAGACCGTACCTGGGGCGTCTGCAGGTGGGATCTGCCGCCTTTCGCTTAGCCTGGAGCTACAGGGCCGGGTACCCCTTACCCAGCTCGCCCTGCCGGTCTGGACCACTGAAGAAGGTTGTGTGGCTGGCTTTCTCTATAGACTGCTCCTGCTCGATCCTCACTGGGCTGAGACCTCACCAGGCAGCAACCGGAGTCGCTCCCATAGCAACCACAGAGCTTCCTCCTGGAGGAAGGGGGAAGAGGCGGGGCCACGGTTGAGAGGGCGGGGCACCCTGTGATCGGTAGGTAGGCAGTGATGCTCACTTTAAGCTTACTACTCTGAATTATAGACATTGAGAGAGGAGTTTCTGAGGTTGGGAGCCTAGACTGCTGGGCTAGGGACCAGGGCTACAAACCCTAGTAACCAAGCCTTTCTTTCCAACAAGGAGAGAAAGAGTTAAAGAGTTTCGTGAAGGAGTGGAGCCCTCTGGAAGGGTTTCCCCGAGAAATCGGCTTCCTCTGGACTAGTCTGAGATAGCCCGCCCCAGGGCCAAGCTGCGGAGGTACAGGTACAGTCAGCATCTAAAGTATGGAGACAAGCAAGGTCATAGCCATGCGGAATCTGAGCACCTTCTTCACGGTGAGGCTGTGAAGGAGTGTGGCAGGATGATGGGGACTTTCAGGTGTCAATTGCAGACCTACCCGTGGCGGGTGATTTTGGAGGACCTAGCCTGCAAGTAGGGCCGGAAATAGCCCCAGAAGCCTAAGAGAGGCAGTCAGGCCTCAGCTAGCCAGCGCTGGAGACCAGGGATGCCAAAGGTGGCTGGGCCAGAATGTTGTATTAAATATAGGAAGAAGGCCAGCGAGAAAGGTGGGTTGGGGTTGGAGGATTCCAAAACCAGACAGATTTCTGGAGGGAGAGAGTGGATAAAGGCCCTCTAGGTAAAACAGTTACAAGATAAAGAATAGACTATGTGGTGTCGTGTGCCAGCATTCAGGAGAAAGAGACCTGTGGAGCTCTATGACTCTGAGTCCAGCCTGGTCTACAAAGAGAGTTGCAGGACAGCCTGGCTACACAGAAAAACCCTATCTTAAAAACAAACCAACAAATTAGAATGATTGAAGATGCTGCATGGTGTGTGTGTGCGTGTGTGTGTGTGTGTGTGTGTGTGTGTGTGTGTCTGTCTGTCTGTCTGTCTGTCTGTCTGTCTGTCTGTCTGTGTGGGTGCGCGTGCCGGAGCACCATGTGTGAGCCACCAAGGGAGTAAACAACACAGAAAGACTGAGAAAGGTCTCTTGATGATGTCTAGTGGAGAACTGACCTTGTACTTGAGAGCACTCCATACTGGAGGGGCTGCCCCTCTTGACCCATATGTTATGATTACAAGTTGTTTTCTTTGGCAGGTTCTGCCTCAGGCATGATTTATTTGTTCCTTTGGTTGACTTTTGGTTTGCCTAAGGAAGACTGGCTTCTCTGCTTACCAGCCTTACCAGCCAGGAGAGAGGCCTTCCCACTGGCCTCCACTTAATGGAGAAAAAGTGGCTGAGCACTAGTTTTTCACACTTTAGCTTGCTTCACAGATAATAACTCTGGTGACTTTATGAAAATATATAAAATATAATTTTTCCCAATATTTCTGGGGGTGATGGCAGGAACAATGATCTTTTACAAACTTCAACAATTCATTTGAAATTAAATAAAAATGCTTATCTTACAAGTTAATTTTTTTCTGTTGTTTTTCAGACAGAGTCTCACTGTGTAGCCCTGGTTATCCTGGAACTCACTGGGTAGACTCACAAAGATCCACCTGCCTCTGCCTCCTGAATGTTGGGATTAAAGGATTACTATGCTCAGCTTTGAAAGATTTTTTTTAAAAATTATGCACATGTGATAGGGTGAAGGAAGGTGTATATATGAGTACAAGTGCCCACAGTGGACATACGAGGATATGGGATTCCTCTGAAGCAGAGTTGCAGGCAGTTGCCAGCTTCCAGATCTATTGCTGGGACACCGACTGACTTCCTCTGCCGGAGCAGTAAATGCTTTTAAAGGCTGAGTCATTTCTTTAGCCCCCAAACAAGTGACTGAAAATAAAATAAAATTAGGCAATCTGTGACATAACACACATGCACAAAGTCACTAGAAAGAGGTATTTATCCTTTACTCTTACCCTAACATAAATGCAGAAAATTATAAATTTTATGTTGCAAAATAATTTCAGTCATTTAACCATTTTTCCGTTGTCATCGCCCCCACGCCCTGTTATTAAGTCTGGTTCTCAGGTAAATCTGATTCTTTCCTCCCTCTCACAGTATTTCAGATTTGGGATCATGGAACTTTTAAAACTTGTGACAAAGGAAGTGATGAGATCAGGACATTTTCCCCAGCTTCTTCAGAGCAATGACTCCCAGTGTGTCACTGATAGAACGTTTTTCATGGATGGTTCCAACCAGGGTTTAAAAACTATCCCGTCAGAGATTTTGTCATTAAAAGAATTAGAAGAACTGCATCTGGAGAACAACCAGATTGAAGAAATTCCCCCGGACATTCAGCATTTAAAGAATGTCAAGGTCCTCTACCTGCACAAGAACAACTTGCAGAGTCTGTGCCCGGAACTGGGGTCGCTGAGCAGCCTGGAGTTGCTGGACTTGAGCGGCAACCAGCTGCTCTATTCCTCTTTGCCGGTACTCAGCTGCCTCCGCACCCTGCGGGAGCTGCGGCTCTACCGCACGGGCCTGAGAGAGGTCCCCACAGTGATCTGCAAATCCCTACACCACCTGGAGCTCTTTGGACTGTCAGGGAACCACTTGGAATCGCTGCCCAAGGAAATCGTGAACCAGACCAAGCTCAGGGAGATCTACCTGAAACAGAATCAATTCTCGGTTTTCCCTTGTATCCTCTGTGATCTCTACAACCTAGAGGTGATCGATCTGGACCACAACAAACTGAAGGCCATCCCGGAAGAAATCGGACAACTGGTGAAGCTGCAGAAGTTCTACGTGGCATCTAACCATCTGCCCCTCCTACCCGAGTCTCTGAGCCAGTGCAGGAAGCTGTCGGTGTTGGATTTGACCCAAAACCTCCTCCACTCTCTCCCGTCCACCCTGGAGCAGCTCACGGAGCTCACAGAGGTCGGGCTGAATGGGAACCGCCTGGAGAAGGTGCCGCGCCTCCTGTGCCGCTGGACATCGCTGCAGCTGCTGTACCTGCGCAACACCTGCCTGCGCGGGCTGCGGCGCTCCTTCAAGCGCCTGGTCAACCTGCGCTTCCTGGATCTCAGTCAGAACCACATCGACCACTTTCCCGTGCAGATCTGCGCGCTCAAGAACCTGGAGATACTGGCGATGGACGATAACACAGTGGGACAGGTACTGCTTCCGTTCCCGCCGTCAGTCTGCTCTGCCTTTCCTTGATGTTGCGCTATGTCCAGCCAGTATATTAAACGTGCTATAGCAAAAACAAACGAACGAATAACAACAAACAAACAAACAAAAACGGGCTTATCAAAGATATCTCACAAGGTGGTACTTTATATTCTTCCTTTCCAAAAGATAGTAATTCTAACTTTCACCTAATAATCCTTTAGGACTTGGTCCACAGCCACCGGGGTGTTTTCAGTCTCAAGGATACATGAGATAAAACCAGACAGTTGTTTTAAGGAATCAGAGCGCCAAGATTCCAGGCCAGGGTCAAGGTCTCTCCTCCTAACACAAGCCCCCAGTTTCCCTAAGAGTAGGTTTTACCCTCAGGCCCCCAGAAATACCTTAGTCCTTAACTTTCCATTCACCGGACACTGAAGAACAGGTTAGTTTTTTGTTTGTTTGTTTGTTTGTTTTTATAGGAGAAACTGTCCCAATGATGTGGGGATGCACTGTGGAATTGCTCATCACAGCATTGTTGAGCATCTGGAGAATGGCAGGCAATTAGAACGTCATGGGGAATAGATAAGCTGCAGGATCCTTATAGAATGGGATGTGATACAGCAATGTAAACCAACTGAAGCTGTGTGCACCAGTGTGGAGACAACGCACATCGTGATGCTTATTGAATAGACGGGAAAAACCCTGATAAAACAATATGTTCATTGTTGAGCCGCACAAAATTACAAATAGAGACCAGCAACATGGCCCACTGTGTAAAAATGATTGCTACCAAGCCTGGAAACTGGAGTTTGGTCCCCAGGAGGTAGGGGGAGCATTGTGGAAGGACAGAACTGACTTCTATAAGTGGTCCATGACCTCTGGGCTCACTATGAAGCATACAGGTCCATAAACACATACACACAAAGAAGGAGATAATTGAGTGAGAGGGACAACAAGGAGGGAGAAAAAAAAAAGAGAGAGAGATGGAGATCTGAATAGAGGAAGCCAATGTGGGGTTGGAAAAAGAGCAGATGCTAGGGAAACCTCCAAGAACTCACAGGATGTCCCTGCCATGTCTCCAACCAATAGTGAAGGTGTTGCCTAGATAGAATCTCTCCTATAGTTAAATGAATAGCCACCCTAAGTGTCATCACAGAACTTACATTCAACAATGAATAGAGGTAGAGGCAGGGATACATGGCTGAGCACTGGGCTGAGTCCCTGGTCTAGCTGATAGCAGGGGAAGGCGATTCTATATGAGCAAGGGATTATGAGGAAAATTCTCACAATGATGGCTGGCTGGAGCTATGGCAAGCTCACTGAATCAAAAACAGCCACCGAGTAACCATTGGGAAAAGGAACTAGGCCCTCCAAGGATAGACAACTGTCCACTGACATGGGCAGTATGTGGAGCCTCAAGGGACGAGTTCAGACTGTATTTCTGTGCATGGACTGGCACCTTGGAGCCCATTCCCTCCAGAGGAACACCTAACCCAATCTTGATATTAGGATGAGGAAATCGGACTTTCCTGGAGTGAATGCTGAGCTGATCCACCTTGGGACTTCTTGCTCTTTCTGGGAAGGTGATGGGGGGATGGGGAGGAGGGAGGCTGAAGGCTGACTGGGAGGGGAAAGGGAGTTGGAGCAAGGGGATACATGGATAAAAAAGACTTTATTTCATAAATAAAAAAGAAACGTAACACATTTTAATATTACACATATAAACACACACATATACCACTCATTTATTGAATATTTATAACAATAAAGGTATAAAAAGCAATAAAATATGAATTGAAAAAAAGTCACCACATTCCCAAGTATGGCTACCTCTTGTCTGGCATGTTCATCCACCAGGGTCATAAGTAAGTAAATAAGTAAATAAGCACAATAAAATAGGGGGTATGGAGATAGGAAAACTGCCTCAAAGCTAGTGGGCAGCTAGTTGGTAATACACATTACAGTGGGAACAAGAGAGACTGTCTCAGAAACAAGGTGGAAGGTAAGAGCTGCCTCCCAAAGCTGCCCTCTGACCTCTACACACATACTGATTGTGCCCCCCACTCATGTGGGGGGTGACACAGAGAGAGTCAGAGAGAAACAGAGATAGAGTCAGAGAGAAACACAGAGACACACACACACACACACACACACACATCGACAGAGATGAGGGGAGAAATTCCTTTCAATGAAGAAAGTGTTTCATTTAACAGTTGGAGTAACTCAGAATAAAATGTCTGTAGGAAGATTTCCTAGCTTGCTTTCTGTTGCTGTGACAAACTCCATGGCCAACCACAACTGGAGGAAGGAAGGGATATTCACCTCATACTTCCTGGTGGGTCTAGCACTGAGGGAAGCCAGAACAGGATGATCTCCAGCATCTGCAGAGTTGGCATCATGAGGACTGAAGCCCATGGGCTGCTCCCAGACTGGTGCTTAGCTTCCTTCCTGACTTGGTCCAGACCCGATGCACAGGGATGCCTCCCACATCAGTTAGAAATCAGAAAAATGCCCCCACAGACGTGTTCATAGGCCACCCTGAAGGAAGCAGTGCCTCACGTGTGGTTCCGTCTTTCTGGTGTGTGCAGTGGACACCAAAATTAGCTACCACAGAAGGATGGCAGTGCCCTATCGCCACTGAGTCATGAACCATAGCTAACCTTTTCTTGAGAGAAACTTTAAATTCTTAAAAGAGAGCCTTGCATGAATTCTGCTTGGTACCAAAAGAAACCCCATATTACCCCATAAACCAAACTGTGCTGGAGTATGGTCATGTAGACAAATGTTATTGTGCTGAACATGAAAATCTTTATAAACTATCACTCATAGTTTCTAGTTATCCTGATTATGTGCTTTGCACTTTTGTTCTTCTGCTATCAATTTTGTCTGATGCTGTAACTTATAACCACCAGGCCTATTCATCTTTCTGTTTATGACTTTTAAGCTGCTCTTTCCTTACCTGTCTACACAAAGACTCACCTGATTAGCCTCTGGCTCTTGATGCCTGATGGAAGCTTCTCCTTGCCTAGTTAAGTGTGAACATATCTTTCTTTTTTTTTAATATTTATTTATTTATTATGAATACAGACAGAACAGGGCGCTAGATCTCATCATAGATGGTTGTGAGCCACCATGTGGTTTTGCTGGAAATTGAATTCAGGACCTTTGGAAGAACAGTCAGTGCTCTTAACCTCTGAGCCATCTCTCCAGCCCCATGTGAACATATCTTTCAATAGGTACCTAAATTGACTTTATCTTCATAGTAAATTACTATTAAAAGGAAAGCAAAAACAGAGTATTCAACCTCCAAATGGTCAATTATGGCATCATAAATGATTGCTCTATGATGATACTCTGCAGATTCTCTATATCCAAATTTTTTCAATTTTTATAATTTTTGTGTGTGTATGAATGGATGCATCATATGATGTGTGTACATGGGCATGTTTGCCACAGTGTGCATATGATGCTCAGATGACAACTTTGTGGAACCAGGTATTGCCTTGTACCTTTCTTTATGTGAGTTTTAGAAATGGAATTCAAGCCAACACTGAGTACTTTTACACTCTGAACCCCTACGCAGGCCCTATGTGTCTACATTGATTTCCATTCTGCACTAGTGTGAATTGATGACCAATTATGCGGTCTTGAAAATCCTGGGCGGAGGGTGAACATTCAATGGGATGTACTTTGAAAATGAAAAGCTACACCTGTGTGTTAAGTACTCAATAGTGACAGTGCAATTACCAAGCTGTAACGATGGATTAGGTTGAAGTCTTTTCCAGTTTTTCATTTTGTTGAATGCAGGTGCCTGATGTTGAAGGGAAGCCAACTGCCCCATGAAAAAAATTTAAATAGCTAAGACTTAAACTCAGTTTCTCTGGAGATCAACTTGATCTAATTTTTTTAAGTCAATAAATAAACTGGATTTGGTAACCTGTACCTCTAATCTCAGCTCTTGGGAAACAGAGGCAGGAGGATTAGAAGTCTGAGGTCATCCTTAGCTACAGTGCAAGTCCCAGTAGCTTGGGCTATATGAACTCAAAATAACCAAAGCAAGAAAACAAAAACCATGCCAAAAGAGGAAACACTTGTAGCATTTTTAGAAAAAGAAAATCTTCATCTTACATTTAAAAAAATGTTATAAGAAATTCCAGTTCTGCAAAAACCTTTCCAGAATTTCAGTTTATTTTTATGCCTTGCTTCCTTTTTTCCCAATTGTGAGTGGCACTATCCCCACTGATGAGCTATAGAAAGGCAGAGGGGAGGCCCAAATAGTGCTGAGATCTAAGCAAAATGGGAGGGAGGACAGCACAGACTGAGGAGAAGGTGAGAGGAAAAATTTACCACTAGGAATGAAGTCAGATAAAGGAGTATACAAGCTAAGAAACGGCCAAGTATGCATCTAGAATTTTCTTTCTAACCCCAAAGGAAAGCATCTTGGTTGCACACTGAGGAGGATAGTTATGGAAGTTAGAGTAAGAGTTTCTATGAGATTCTGGAGGACTAGGATCGGAAAGCAGGACCCTGACAGTGATGTGGCTGAGGAAGGATTCCCACTGACAGCCATGCTCTTTTTCATCTGGGGCTGCTGAGGGAAGAAAGGGCACCATATGCAGTCACTGTATTAGAACACAGAGTCTTGAGGCTCTCCTTAAAGTCTGGTGGTCTGTAAGATATCCGCCTAACTTCCAAATAGTGTGCAAAAGCCTTGGTTTTCAAAAGAAGATAAAACAAGACAGATCCCAGTATCTACAGGTAGCATCCTAGTTAAAGACACTCTGAGCATACATTTGCTATCAACTGAGTTCAAAGCAGTTTCAAAGTTGTCAGATGAAAGACCTTGGGTGCTAAAAACCAGGCGTCACCAAATGTATCAATTCCAGTGAATAAATGCATTACAATTATTATATTTCATATAATTATAAGGCTGTTTCTTCCAACTTATCAAGCATTTGATATTCTGTAGGTAACACATTTACAATGAAGCAACATAAATTGACCCAACCTGTGAAAGGTAAAGAGTGGCAGCATTACTCATGGACAGGGTTAGACTCTGGACTTCTCCCTAGAGTTGAAAATAATAGTGAGATCTCACTAATTTCCACAAGAAGCAAGATGATATCATTTGAGCAAAGTGATGGCACTGGTTATAGACAGATGCACTGTCAAGATCAATAGCAGGACCACATGAGTTAGGATGCTCATGGGCCTTACTCATTGTTCTATGCTTCATTCTGTAGAATTAAAGAGGAGGGCTAGTTACTGGAGGTAGTTTGGGTGGTCTTTATTTTGATTGATAAATTAGGTCTTACATTCATTTTTTCCTACTGCACATGTTCTTATAATGCACCTAGTTTTAATTATGTCATCATCTAATTATACACAGGCATAAGATAGTAAATAGAAGGCTATTCCTAAAGGTTACTAGAGAACATAATTTTGCCTTGCTGCACATGTACTCCTAATCTAGTCCAGGCCACATTGGCCCTCCTATTCATCATACTTGGATACATTGGGAAGCATACTTGAAAAGATACTATCTAAATTGCATTGGAACCAGAAAAAGACAATTTATACTTTTGTTCAGAGATGGGAGTCCATGTATCCTGGTGCAGGTGGGGCTCTGAGCTTGCTAGGTGTATTGTTTGAAGAGGAATGTATGTACACAGGGTCTATGGAGAAAGAGCTAGCTGGCCAAGTATTGCATGAATTCTATTTGGTATTATAATAAAAACCTGGAGCTAGAGATTGGGGAAAAGCTGAAAGATCAGAGAGACAAATGAACAAGTCACAGACAGTTCTCACTTAGCCAACTCCTGAGTCCTCAGCCAAAAAGGGAAGTGGGATGCAGGAGAAGGAAGAATTCCTGTTTCCTCTTGCCTTATCTTTCTTTCTCCTTCCAGATATCTCACTTTGTGGCTCAACTTTCCTAGTGCTAGGATTAAAGATGTATGCCATCACCACCTGGTTCTGTTAGGCCTAGAACTGAGAGAGAACCAGATAGATCTCTGTCTCTGAGTGTTGAGATTAAAAGTGTGAGTCACCACTGTCTGACCATCATGGCTAAATCTGTGGGGGTCTCTCTCCTCTGATTTTCAGTCAAACTCTATTAAATACAAAATATATTACCACATGTACCCTTTAGTCAAAAATAAAAAGATTATAACTAATATAAAAACTAAATACAATAACTACATACAATATATACAAACAATAATTACATCACTAATGTCTAGCCCATTAACAACTGACAAATTCAAAGAAAATGCTTCATTATTTATTCTATTTTGGTGAGTCCAAAGGGTTGTACCTAATTTATTTTATATCTAACTTGTATTACCAATAGAAAAATGTCTTTTGACGTTTTTCAAGCTTATACACTTTATACCACTTAGTGACTTTTTCCCCCTGAAACTGTAACTAGGAAAACTATAACTGTTTAGTTAGTCTTCAACTCCCTCAGTGACACAAGAAGTAAATAATATTAATAATGGAGTAAACAGAAAGTGCAAGCAAATGACTTCCAAAAATTTTAAGAAATGACAGAAACAGTTGGTTGCCTGGAACCCAAGGTTCCTCTGCAAAGTCGGGGCATCCATCTTCAGCCAACAGGCCAAGACTGCTCTATGAAGCAGGATATTCTTAAAGACCTTGTTCTGGCAATGTTCAGCAGCCCTTTCTTGTGTATCCTGCTTATCCAATTTTGACATCACACTGTCAGTTGTTGAGGCAAAGACACTTTCTTACCCAGTGGCTAACCTTTGCCACAAAGAAGGTAAACTCCATGTGGAGTTTCTCAGTGCCTATCATCTTCTTTGAAGTAGATTGGTGCTTCCAAGAACAGACAAGTCTCATTCTCATAAAAATAATAAAAGCTTATGTTGTTAAAACATTAAATCTGTATTGTGTAGATCTTTGAAGTGCTTGAAGACAATCTGTCTATCTAAAATATATGCTTGACCTTGAAAACCCATCTAATATGACTATAAGTTTGATTATAATGACTAATAACATTCATTTCTTTATATTCTAATTAATTGGTAATAATAACTTTCAAGGACTAGCAATTTACATTACATTGTTAGATGAACTATACAGATACAATACTTTGAACAAGAATAGAAATGTATGTACAGTAATTTCAAGTTTGTGTCAATATACACAATTTGTATACAATATACAAAATCCAAGTCAATGTAAATTATTTAAAACTAGTAGTTGTTTTTAAAAGTATATTAAATAATCTACCCTTATATCTCATTCTGTCTATATTCCCTTTTCTTTTCAGAGCAGATTCAATAATATACCTTTTATCCTACTATATCTATATTCCCTTTTCTCTCCTTTTTCTTCAAACAAGAACCCTGAGTCTAATATTCTTTGTTCAGCTTTTTTTATGACCATTGCCAATATAACTTGTAACCAACCATTGTAAACAATAACAAATATCCATAACCTATTGCAAAACTAAAAACTGCTCACCCCACCTCCTGTGAATGTGGGTGTCGTGTTCTTAATTTTCTTTCTGCTGTCTGGGAGTGACGGATTCTTTAGGGGATACTGAAAAGAAAATTTTAGTCAATTTTTAAGTCCTTGGAGATGTAGCCACATCATTTGTTGTCCAGTCTAATGGGAAAATGCAGAGCTTGTCTCAAATCCTAGCTAAAGCAGTCTATGCGACTGGATCATCTCAGCTAGCCACCTCAAAATTGTCCTGAGCAGTGCATAGTCCAAAGCTAATCTCTGGTTGGTGTTTGTCAGTCTACTGATGTTGTCATAGTCCATATGACATCATTGTGGGCCCCTCATCCTTTTGGAGATTTCAAAGGTCACAGTTAGACATTGTCACGGTTCACTACAGAAAACTGGTAAAGAATCAAACCCAAAACAATGTACGAGAAGCTAGATGAAGCCTTTATTCTAGAATTAGTTAATACTTTATATAACCATTAATATCATGACAAAATTATGTATATAAATATATATATTAATATAAAATTTGTACTGAAAGATTATAAAATTAATAGAAATAGAAAACTCCCTTAATTTTGGCTTTTATTCTGTTCCATGTCGGGTTGCTTTTCTGATATAAAGAGATTTTTGCATTTTCCTTTAAAAAACATGCTTGAGTTTAGAGAAGGAGAGAGCCATGCTCCAACTTCAAAGTCAGCTTTAATTCATAGTTGAGTTGGGACCCTTAGTAGTAAAGAGATACAGATGTTAAGTGGTGAAATTTTTATCCTGTAGATTATATTGGTACCAATAGGCGCAATTTTTCTTTGCTTGCAAATTTTTTGAATAGCCTTTTCTTCTCCTTTAGATGTTTAGGTGTCCAAAGTTATTCGACTTCTTGAAGATAAATGTATATATTTTTCTGTAAAGACAAAGACAGAACTCTACAACAACCCTAACTTTGGGGAGGTTCCCTTTCTAATTTTTATCAATTTTGATTTATAGTTTGTATGATTTTTTTGTTCTCTCTGCTATAATTTTTTATGTTCTTTAATTGCTCCAGGGAGATATTTCCTCCGTAATGACAGGATAAGACCGAGCTGAATTTGACATGGAAACCTACAAGAAGTCCTTCAGGGCATTTCCTGATAGTAAAAAGTTACTTGGTCTGTTCCTTGTTGACATACATTCATGAATTCAACGCCTGTCTTTGCCACCCCTTCTGCATACTCCAGAAGGGAGGGAAATTCTATTGGGGTTATTCTTAGCAAAAACATTGTTTCTAGGAATGCCTTGTTTAGAGTCCCTTTTTAGATGACCTTGTTTTCCACAGTTGTACTCAAGCATAATCATAGTTATGAGATTCCATATTAATTGTATCCCAGATCCATTCTTCCAAGAGTGCCAATCTTGCCTCTAATGATCTAATTATCCTTTTTGTGTTGTGAATTAGCATTTTTCTTTTCTTTTTTTTTTAAACTTTATTTATTATTTATTTATTTATTTATTTATTTATTTGCCTTGGTGTTTGCCTGGAACTGGAACTACAGACAGTTGTTAGCTGCCATGTGGGTGCTGGGAATCGAACCCAGGTCCTCTGGAAGAGCAGACGGTGCTCTTAACCGCTGAGCCATCTCTCCAGCCCGTGAATTAGCATTTTTCAAAAGCCAGAGACTCAATTATTATTTACCTAGCTTCTGATTTTGGTATCATTCTATTTATTGCTGAAGTCAATCTGTGTAAGAAATCAGTGAAGGACCTTGGATTACTTTTGTAAGTGACTCAATTTTTTTTCTACTTCTTCAATTCTATCCCAAGCATTCAAGGCTGCCATGCATCATAAAGCAAGAGTGTTGTCATCATACAAAGATTGTCATTCTATTAGCATAATCTCCCTATCCAAGGACTTGGTTTTAGGAGATCTCAATATCTCTACCCCTACTGCATTGTTTAATAGTTCTTCCATCAGGTCCTGCATTGTAACTCAGAACCAGGTTTCAAAACCTTTGTAACCATACCTGTCCAGTCTTTAGGGATATTTTTATTACAAGTTGACCATGAATTTAACATTTGCTTTACAAAGAGTGAGTGCTGACATATAAGACATTCCTTAAATTTCCTGAAATCTAACATTTGCACAGGAGTCCATTCAGCTTTTACACAGTCTGGAGGATTTCTATTATTTGGCAATTCCTGTAAGGTTGCTAAATAAATTAAAGTTGACTGTTTGAAAACCTTAGGCTATTTCTTTGTAGCTTTATAATACAATGTTGAGTTGGTTTTCCTTTAAATTTCTCTGTTTGAGTCTGAATATCTTTATGATTTTTTAAATGAGTTTTTCTAATGTTTGTATCTTGGCACTCACATCAGCCAACTTGACACTTATATAAACCACTTTTTAGGGCTAAAACAATAATCAAATAAATAATATTTATAATAGACATTGTGAAAATCCTATCTGCATTATCCTCTCATTTGATTGTTGTATTTGATACCATCTAGAGTATTATTAGAGACAAAATACCTTCCATTGTAATATTATTTTCTTTATTTTAATGTGGGATTAAAAACTATCTTAAACTAATTCTCCTTTTTTAAAGAAATACCAATTGAATCACCAAAATCTGCCGGTAATAATTGTTCAGATGAGGGTGAAGTGAGGCAGTTATCTAGTGTGGCAGCTTAAGGAGGAGATCCAGAGAAAGCCACAACCAACCAGGAGAGGGAACAAGCTAAAGCCAGCCATCTGAAGGAGGGAATGTGGGAAAGCAGCCAACTCCTGCTAACTCCTTAGCCTGCAAGTCAGTGACTCTGGCCATCTGTAGCTCCAACCTGTGGATATTATGGCTTACTATCATAATAGGAATTTCCTGGTTTAAGTTGAGAAAGTTTTCTTCTATAATTTTGTTGAATATATTCTCTGTGCCTTTGAGCTGGTATTCTTCTCCTTCTTCTATTTCTTTTATTCTTAGGTATGGTCCTTTCAGGGTGTTTCATATTTCCTGGATGTTTTGTGTTATGACTTTTTTGATTTTAGTGTTCTCTTTGTTTTTTTTAAATTTTTTATTATGAATAAAGTCACATTTTCTATCTGTGTATATCCTTATTCAAAGTCCCTTGTCCGTCCCACCCCCTCCAGTCACACTCTCTTCTCCACATCTCCCCACCTCCTCCACAGCATGGGTAGGAGGTCCCAAAGTCCCAATTTGCTCAGTTCAGCATCCACTCCTGGCAGATCCAGTTTCCTCACCCCAACATCAAGACTGAGTTAGGTGTTCCTCTAGAGGGAGTAGGAATCAAGGTGTCAGTCCCAGGTGTTTCAGAGCCAAAGATGTTCAGGGGTTGTGGTTTGCAGCTTGGACATGCTTTGCTTTTTGCTTTTTTGTTTAGAGTCCACTAATGAGTGAGACTATCCCTGCTTATCTTTCTGAGTTTGAGATACTTCGCTCAGGAGTAGTGTTGTCTTTGACCGATGTATCTATTTCTACTATTGAATCTTCCACACCAGAGATTCTTTCTTCAGTCTCTTGCATTCTATGGGTTATGCTTAGATCTGTAAGTTCATTTTGTTTCTTCAGATTTTCAATTTCAGCATTTCCTCGGTTTGTTTCTTCTTTATGGCTTCTATTTCAGTTTTTAAGTCTTGCACTGTTCCCATCACTTATTTGTTTGCTTTTTCTTGGTTCTTTAGTCTTTCTTTATGAAGCTTATTGTTTTCTTCCAATTTTTTTGCTTGTCTTTCCCTCTATTTCCTTAAAACAGTTTTAAACTTTCTTCTTTAATTTCCTCTTTAAAGGCTTCTATCATCTTTATAAAGATATTTTAAGGCTGTTTTCCTTTATTTCTTCTATATTAGAATATTCAGGCCTTGCCATTGTAGAACCACTAGGTTCTAGTGGTGCCATATTGTTCTTCATGTTGTTGAATGAATTTTTGCACTGGCGTCTACCCATCTCTTCTGCTAGTTGGTCCAAGTGTTGTCTGTGTTTCAGCTAGCTGTTGTAGATGCTCTTGGTGCAACTGGAACTCTTGGGACACTCAGAGTCAGTAGAATCTGTGTCTCAGGGAGAAACTAAAATCTGCGGCTGGAGCTCTTGTGAAGGAACTCTCTAGGGTCTGTGTCTCAGGAAGCCACTCTAGTGATAGGGCTTTCCCAAGGTTGTGTCTCAAGGAGCAGCTCTTGTGATATGGCTCTCCAGGTGTTGTCTTAGAAAGTACCTGCAGCTGGAGCTCTTCTGCTGGGTCTCCAGAGGCTGTCTTAGGAAGCAGCTGAGTTGGGGGATGGATGGTTTTGGGAAATGGTTTGGGGCTTATGAGGTAGAAGGTCCAGTGAAGAAGGGTATAAGTAGTTAGATTTGCAGTCAGGGGACCTGCTTGCTTGCCTGCAGCTGGAGCTTTCCTGCTGGGTCTCCAGAGGTTGTCTCAGGAAGCAGCTGAGGTTGGGGGGATGGGTACTTTTGGGAAATGGATTGAAGTTTACGGAGTAGAAGTTCTGATGCGGATGTAGATAGTCAGGATTTTGGGTAGAGGCCCTGCTTACTTGCCTGCAGCTGAAACCAAGATGTATTATGAGGGCATGTTTTGTGCCCTGTTGACCAGACTTTCCTAGCTCGCCTGGCTGGCTGGTGGGAGGAGGAGGGTAATTTACCTCTTCTGCTGGGGCCCTCCAGAGACTGTGTCCAACAACTTGTTTTAAAGCCAGAAGCTCAACTTATTCTTTAAAATTCTCCTTATAAAGCCAGGTAAATTTAGCACTAGGGGCTTGTGTATAACTTTAGTGACAGTGGTGTCAGTATTGATAATCGGCTACCACTGGCCAACCCAGACAACTTGTTTTGAAGTGTCTAAAAACAATCTCAACCTTAACATAAGCTTTTTGGAATACTTCCAGTTACCACCAACAATGGGCTCACTTCTAAAATTGAAGGTACTTGGACTCACAGGAAATGACTTTTCATCTTTCCCAGAGGAAATATTTTCCTTAGTGTCTCTGGAGAAATTATATATTGGACAAGACCAGGGAGTCAAGTTGTCCTATCTGCCAGAAAATATCAAGAAATTGAAGGTAAGCCTTCCCAACAAACAGACAAGAAGTACACACTGCCCTCCCCAACAGCCTGATGCTGGGAGAACATGAGGCAATGTTCCCAAAGCTGTCTAACGGATGCTTCTGTATTAGACTCAGTCCTAAACTGGGTTTCACATTTTCAGGCTCTCACTGTCACTGAATAATCCCTACAACACTCCACTGTGATCATTATTCAGTGTGTCTTGTAACAATTCTTTTTCTGTCCTGAAAGCCAGCTCCCAAGTAATGACATGGAGACTTACTATTAATTATGAAAACTCAGCCTATAGCTTAGGTTTGTTTCTGACTAGTTCTTATAACTTAAACTAATTCATTTAGGTTAATCTACACATTCTGCCACATGGTTTGTGACTGTTACCTCTTCTCCTGCACATCCTGCTTGCTTTGAGTCTCCTGATGTCTCTACCTTTCTTCTTCCCAGAGTCCTCTCTGTCCCTGAATATCCCGCCTACCCTCTTCCTACCTAGCTATTGGCCATTCTGCTCTTTATTAAACCAATCAGAAGGTACCTTGGCAAAGACCTGCAGTCACAGTGTAAACAAGCATTCTGACACAATGTTTTTTTTTTAAATTTTATTCATTATCTGACAATTTTATACACATATGCAATATATATTGATCCTATCACGCTCCAGCTTCCTTGCTTATTCTCCCAAGATGCCCCCTTACAATTTGCCTCTGTCTTAGTTAGAGTTACTAGTGCTGTGAAGAAACACCATGACCAAAAGCAACTTGGGGAGGAAAGGGTTTATTTTCCATATAGTAGTTTATTATCAAAAGCAGTGTAGACAGAAACTCATACAGGGCAGGAGCTGACGCACAGGCCATGGAGGGGCGCTGCTTACTGGCTTGTTCTCCTTGCTCAGCTTGCTTTATTATAGAACCCAGGACCACCAGCCTAGGGATGGCAGCACCCACAATGGTCTGGGCTCTCTATCATCAATCACTAATTCAGAGTATGTCTTACAACTAGACTTCATTTTCCTAATTGAGGTCCCTTCCTTTCAGATAGCTCCAGTTTGTATCAAGTTGACATAACACTAGTCAGCACACCTCCGACCTTCATGTCCATTCCTTTCCATTAAAAGTCCCACTGTATCCATTACTGCTGCCTGCTAGAATATAGATTGGCCTTTGTGTGGCTTGATCTTGTGCTGGGAACCATAGCTTCTCCTAGTTCATAAGTCATGTCATGATCAGAAAAGAGCATTTCCCAGTGCTTCCCCACCCCCATCCTCCACCTTTCTTTCCACCTCCTCTTCTATTATATTCCCTGAGTTTGATGATATCAGTATTGATCCCATATATGGGTTACTTAAAATCCACTTATTTTCAGCCGTTTAACCATTTCACCCCAATTAACTGCTGCCTAATACAGAAAGAAGCTTCTCTGGCCAAGGCAGAGCTCATGTATGGGTATATATGGTATCTATGACCTCCCAACCATGGAATTTTGATCAGGTTTATAATACCAGGTACAATTCCCTCCTGGATATGCCCCAAATCCTGGCTGAAAGTGATTTGTCACCCCCATAATTTACGTGCCACTATTGCATTAGTAGCTCTTCAATGTCATTCTACTATTGTATTTTGGTATGTTTTACTTGTAGAAATTGACTCATACCATTTTCTATTTAATTTATATATTTCATAAGTATCCCCTTGAAAATGACATTGTTTAAAAATTAAAGTGTCCTATGAGTAATGTGATTGGAAGCCTAAATTTTGATGCCCACCATTCCCTGTATGAAACAATATAGCCTAACTTTCTTACTTAGTGATAGGCAATCTAATAATGGGTCCATAATTCTCTGCTGAATCCTGGTGAGATAATTTCATCCACAGTAGTGTCTTTGTATGTGTATCTTTTGCGAAGCATTTGTTCATGTTCTTCTTACTTCACTTTTAATGATAATGATACAGCAGCTCTGGGCTACTTATAACCTACAGAACTGAGCAATGGTGTGTACAGTACTGATAATTCTCACAATCCTATTCCTAATTTTCCATTACTCTATCAGTGCTCAAAAAACACTTATCATCATCCAAATTGCCAAAGATAACTAAGGTAGTAAATTACATGTTGTAATGATCCAAATTACTTTTTAATGAGGTTCTGATAAAAATTAAGTCTCACTATTCTCATTTTCTGCATAAATGAAAACTAAATCCAATGTCTTTACTTTAAAGCAATTGTATTTCTTGATATTAATTTTGTA
The DNA here is from genome assembly GCA_004025045.1 of Sigmodon hispidus. Taxonomy (NCBI): domain Eukaryota; kingdom Metazoa; phylum Chordata; class Mammalia; order Rodentia; family Cricetidae; genus Sigmodon; species Sigmodon hispidus. Next base: position 338,672 of record PVIH01000342.1, on the reverse strand, counting down.
AATATTTATTAGTTATTCCTCTTTCCATTGAGAGAGGTACACCTCACTAAACCATCCAAGGAAAGATGAGTTTATTTGGGCTTATATTGGAGAGATTTCAGTCCGTCACACTGGGGAACACATCCTGGCAGGAGTGGCTTTGTGTGTGGCAGCATGAATATGTGGCAGAGGTTCCTTAATCTTGGCAAATCAGGAAACAGTGAGTTAGGCCACAGCTAGAACCAAGTATGACCTCCCATGGTCTATATCTAGTGCCTTGCTTTTTACCAGCTAGGGCCACTTCCTAAAGACTTTTACTAGCTCCAAGAAGCACCACAGGTTGGGGAATAAGCACTGAAAATATGAGCCTTGAGGGACATCCCTATTGCACACAAATGGATACTCACAGGTAAATCTGGTTATCTGGCTATTGATATTCACTTATTAAGACAAACATCCTCACCACACACTCTCATGTTATGGCAGAATCTCAAAGAACTGTACATAGAAAACAACATTCTGGAACAGCTGCCTGCATCCTTGGGGTCAATGCCAAACCTGGAAGTGCTTGATTGTCGACACAATCTTCTTAAGCAACTCCCAGACGCCATTTGCCAGGCTCGAGGTGAGGAACATCCTGGATCCAAGCCCAGCAGAGTGAGGACCAAAGTGCCTATGAATGGTTTCCTTTCCTTAAGAAAGGTCAATTTCAGAGTTTGTAGAGTCAAGTCCTGTACCATCAGCCATTGACAGGCTCTCCAGCAACACAAGGGAAGTCAGGTGCCCTTATATTTGTGTAGCTAAGAGTCTTGCAATACAAAGGAAAAGCAAATAGTGGTTGCTAAGAAAATTAGCATACATCCATACTTTCATTACACCACCATCAAAAGTAACTGAACATACATGACAGGGCAAGCATTTGGAGTTGGGATCTTGATGAAAATGCTTATTCAGGTCACTAAGTCATTTGAATAAAAAAATGTATTGACCCAGAATGATGAAGTCAGCAAAGTCCCAGGACTTTTTAGAATTGAATGATTGACTTGGAAATAATAATCACACTTGATTCCTAAACACTTAAGTGTTGTTTGACTGAGCCACTCCTTAGCTATACATATCCATTTAATCTCCCATGTAGGAAGTCTTTGTGGAGAACCAACTGAGTTCTCTTCTTTTTGTAGAAGAGAAAACACAGACATTTTATTAGATGGTATTAGAAGCCATGGGTCTGGTGCCTCCCTGCTTTCCAGCTACTTACTAATGTGTGGCTTTCACTGGGGTGGCTTTCAACATTGAGATTCTAAGCTAAATCAACTCATTAAAATGAAAACGTTTGCAGGTTTGAAAAAGCTGCTGCTGGAAGATAACTTAATCACAAGACTCCCAGAGGACCTCGATCACCTGACGAGACTTAAGGTCCTAACACTGATGAACAACCCCATGGAAGACCCTCCAATGGAAGTGTGTGCACAAGGCAATGATGCCATATGGAAACACCTGAAGGAAAGCAGAATTCGGAAAATAATGGCCACAAAGGTAGACTCAGCACAGATCCGTTTTTTTTTTTTTTTTTTCATTAAAAATTTTATTCTTGGATAACTTTATGTATGTATACAGTGCATCTTGATAATACTTGCCCCTTATTCCCCTCACCCTTGCCCTCAGACCTTCCCCATCTTGTCCCCTTCCCACCTGCATGTCACTCCTCTCCATGTCCGCCCCCTTTAATAACTCACCAAGGCCAGTTAACGCTGCCTACATCCCCCTGATGCGTGGGGCAGACACCGGAGCTCGGGAAACATACCTGCACCTACACCCTTAAGAAAATTGTATTTATCAAAAAAAAAAAACACAGTAAAAAGAATTTAAAATGTGGAAGAGTTAACAATAACTATACAGAGGATAAGAATCATAAGCATGGCTTATCAAGGGTGGAAATGCAAATAAGATTGCTACACATATATTTACTTTGTGTTCAGCTTTCCCTCTGAATTTTTTTTTCCATCCTTGTATATCCTTATTCAAGGTCTCTTCCCCCTCCCAACCCATCTGGTCATTTTTCTTCTCTGCAACTCCCCATCCCCTCCCTGGGCAGGGAGCAGACAGTCCTATGGTCCCACTGACCCAATAATGCTTAGATCAGTCTCCACTCCTGGCCAAATCCAGTTTTGTCCCCCCTCCCTCGAGAGTGAGTCAGGTGTTCCTATAGTTGGACTGGGGTTTGAAGGGTCAGTCCAGGGTGTTTCTGATCCCAAGCTGTTCAGTGGTTGTGGTTTGCGCTTGGGCATGTTTGGCTTTTTTTCTTGTTTGTTTGTTTAGAGACCACTAGTGAGTGAGTACATCCCCTGATTATCTCTCTGAGTTTGTGAGACTTCGCTCAGGATATTCTCCAAATCCATCCATTTGCCTGCGAATTTTAGGATATCATTTTTTCTTACTGCTGAGTAATATTCCATTGTGTAGATGTACCACAGTTTGTTAATCCATTCTTCAGTTGAGGGACATCTAGGTTGTTTCCAGGTTCTTGCTATTATAAATAATGCTGCTATGAACATAGTTGAGCTAATACCTTTGGAGTGTGAATGTGCCTCTTTAGGGTATATACCCAGAAGTGGTATTGCTGGGTCCTTGGGGAGATTGATTCTCAATTTTCTGAGTAACCTCCATATTGTATTCCAAAGTGGCTGAACAAGCTTACAATCCCACCAACAAATGTCTCTTCTGATTTTATATACAGGGCTTCTCTTCAGAACTATCTCAACTCCAACTGTCAAGCAGAATGAGCAAAGCATGCTGCAATTACAAACATCATAGAAGAAATTATATTTAAACAGAGCAAAACAAATAGGAAGTAGCAACAATGTCCCCAGTATACATAAAAAACGAAAGCAGCTGAGATAGTAGATACTGGACTAATAGAATTACTAAAAGCAGGTGTATTTATATTACAGTGGAAATGGGGGCACGGGAAGGAAAGGAGGGGCTAATTTAGGAGAAGAGCAGAAATATGCACGGTGAAGGTAAGAAGATTAGGCAAATACTAAACAAAACAACTTTAAAAAAAGTCAAGTTTATTCTTGTCGAGGAGGTGGAAAATAGGGAGCTTTTTCCTCCTCCTCCTCCTCCTCCTCCTCCTCCTCCTCCTCCTCCTCCTTCTCCTCTTCCTCCTCTTCTTTCTCCTCCTCCTCCTCCTCTTCTTTCTCCTCCTCCTCTTTCTCCTCCTCCTTCTCCTTTTTTTCTTCCAAGATTCTCAGTCTCTGAGGTTCATTGGGAGGGAGTAGAGAGCTGGACTGACAGACAGGTCAGTCCAGAAACAGCTATACAAGATCCTTCATTGTTTTGCCTTATACCAATAAACTCTATTCACACACCCAGAAAAAAAAAATTGAATCCTCAAGAAGCCCCCAACTGCCAATAACCCCTCAGATAAGTGAGGGGCCTCATGAACCTCTCCCTTTCCATGCTGGATTGTTGTGTCTTGATCTTGTGCAGGTCTTATGCAGTTAGGCACACATAACTGCTGTGTCTTCATATCTGAGATGGCCATGTGTGTTTAGAAGAACCCAGCCTCTTTGGGTTCTTGTACTCTATCTACCCATCTTCTGCGATGTTTCTGAGCTCAGGCACCAGGGGCCAAACACTCAACAGTCACTCATTTTCAATTCTTTTACAAGTTCTGATTCTCTGCATTGACTGCTACCCACTGCTGTAAGGTTTCTCCATAAAAGGTTGATTGCATCACTAGCCCATGGATAATAGTCCGTTTCCCCCTCCATCATGTGTGTCTGGGCATGAACTTGGGTTGTCAAGGTTGGTGGCAACTGAACCTCTTCAATAGCTCTCTTAAAAAAAAGAAGGCAAATGAGATGAGTTAAGACACCGGAAACCAAAGTGTTTATGGATCAGAGGCCTAGGCACCAGGATCCTGCCATGAGCCATAATCAAAGGGAGTGGAGGGAGCTTTGAGGTCTTGCTCTCAACCACCGACTCCATGAGACATAGAGGACTCCAGACAGCAGGAACAGGTCCTCTTCACTTAGCATTCTCTATTCTTCAGTGGCTTCAAGCCAACATCATCTCATACCCAAATGATAGGTTAGCTCCCCAGCTAGCATCCTGCTTCTCCACTCACTTCCCCACATATGCCTTCCACCTGAATGTCAAGTGGGTCTCACTGGTCTCTGGTGAAATGGACAATTCTTTGTTCCATCTGAAATGACAGTCAAGTTCCCGAGTCTACCAGATTCCTCCCCAAACCTTCAAACAGCCATCCCTTTGTACTAAATAGTAACACTTCCTTTTCTTCGTCAAAGTTAAACCAATCGTCATTAAATTTTAATAAATCAAAGCAATACCTAGGTTGCAACATAAAGAAGGGAAGTAAAATAATATACATTTTTTTGTTCAAATATTTTTTTCAAGGTACACCTTCTTAGAATGACTGCTGGAAGAATAAAAGCTGTGTTGTTTCCTAAAAGCTTTTGAAAGATCATGTGCTCTATGTGAAAAGAAATGACATCCAAATATTTTTGATAGAAAATTGAGATAATTACAAAGAATTCAATTTTCAAAGCATTTTAAATGTTGATATTTTAAATATAGTTCAATATTTTAATTGTGCCTAATGGAATCTCAATGCCACTACAATACTACTATTAATATCTATCTCTAACAATTTGGGTAAGCCTGTCTTTCATAGGTAGAAAATTTGTACTATATTCTTTTCTCCCTTGAATATGGATTACAAGGCAGTGTGTGTGTTTTATTTTAATTCTCTTTTGGAAATTTTGGTTTGGTTGATTTTTTTTTGCTGATGGTCAGTGCTGGGGACAGGAAGCTGCTAATGTTAAGCAGACCCTTGGGTCCTGCCTGGCACTCTCAGTCCTGACGGTTTTCGTTAGACCATCCTTACGCACTTTTAACCAACGAAGTTTTTCAGACAATTTTTATTTTAAAATTTAAATCTGAGGTCGAGGGATGGTTCCAGGAGGTAGCTATTTCATTGGGTCTGAGGACCCGAGTGTGATCCCTTGAACTCATACTGAGAAAGAAGAGAAACAACTGACACACCAAGTCAATAAATAAGGTGTTGTGCCCAAGTTCCCCAAAGAGAGCACCGAAGACTGGAGAAGTCCAGAATGCAACAGCAAGGTTTATTGATGTAAATACAAGCCATGGCAGGGAATCCAGTCCAGCTCTTGCCATAGCACAATCAGGAGGGGCTCCTGAGGGGAGCTTAACAGCCACTTTTAAAGGGAAAAACCACAATTTGGGGTTGCTCTAGTGCAAGGTTGTGTGTTGACAGGTAATCTGAGGAATTTCTCCTTGAATCTGGGTCCAGGAATGATGGTGGTGTATTTTGACTAGAGCATTTGGTGGTCGGGTAGCAGGGTCAGGGTGGTATGGATTCTGCAGTCAGAACTGAGGTCATGCTGCCCCTCTGTGAACAGCAGTTTCTAGCTATGGTCTCTGGGAACTGGGTGAGGGAATCTTTCTCAGGGCTCTGTCTGCTTTAGTTCCTTGTATTACTTTTTTTTTTTTTTTAATAGTAATGCAGCACCCATTTCCAAACTTCATTGAGGCTTCCAGCTTCCCAGTTGAGACAGTCTTCAGCTGACACACCCACCAGTCTTTGCTTTTTCTTGAGGCAGAGTTTCTGCAACCACATGGCCTGAGAAAACACGGTCCCCCAGCCCTTGCCTCACCTCCTTGGGGTTGTTCTTGTTATTTATCTAAAGATTTTTAGAGTTCCAGGAGAGATGCCATCCGGGTGTGAGGTGTGTCTGTTCTTGCTAAGGTACCACCTGGGTAACTGTGAAGGGGAGAGAAATACAGAAGACTTCATTCCTGAGCTGAGATTAGGAAGGGTGCATCTGGAAGCTGATCCTCAGGAAGCTGACCTTGTGGTTCAGGACACAAATCTACTTAACTTCAAGATAACAAAAGCACTGTAAATGTCCAAAAGGCCTCCAGAGGGCAGCACTGTACCAGAAGCATCCACCCTTATACTTCTCTACTGATGCTCAAACTGGATCCTGGGAGTTCTCACAAAGACCAGCCATGCCCCTGCCTCAGGTCCTTTCTTGTGGCCAGAGATGATACCCTCAGACAAAGGCCACAGTCTTGCCCTCCATGCATTCTCTGCTAAAGCACTTTCTTAACTTAATCACTGGCTTTCTCTTCTACCCTGGGCAATGTTCTAGGCCCTGGAGATGCACCAGTGATCACAACAGACAAGTGATCTGTCTGCTTATTGCTTAAAAGTTAGTGAGACTGCATTAAGCATGAAAAATAGAACAAAGTTTTAAGAATGTATCTTTTTGTTGTTGTTTTAAGATAAGATTTCTTTGTGTAGTATTCAACTCTGTAGACCAAAATACCTCTAATTCACAGAGATCTGCCTGCCTCTGCCTCTTGGGTGCTGGGATATGCATGCATCTCATCTCAGTTCTTGAGAGGCAGAGGCCAGTGGATTTCTGAGTCCCAGGCCAGCCTGATTTACATAGTGAATTCCAGACCAGCTTTATCTATGTAGTGAGTTCCAGGCCAGCTACACAGTAAGTTCCAGCCTAGCCAGGGTTAACTAGTGATATCTTTTTTTTTTTTTTTAAAGTAATGGGTGTAGGTGTTATTGGTAAAGGGAACTGGGATTTCTAGAAGATTTTTTTTTAAAAAAAAATTATTATATTTATTCGATGTGGGTGGGTGGATGTGTGTGAAGGCACATGGGTGCCACAACTCAAGTGTGGGAGTTAGAGAGAATATTGAGACTGGGAAAAATAGTTTTCCTCAGGGAAGAGCACACCTACTGGTCATCCAGCACCAAATGGTCAGTCCTGAAAACACATAAGTAACATTATACAGACTGAGCAGGTCATATTTAGGAATATTTACATATATGCATGCACACATATGCATGTCACAACAATTAGTCAAAAGAGGCCGTGAATTTGAAAAAGAGCAAAGGGGATGTATGGGAGGAGGGAATGATATCATAATCTAAACATTAAAAGACAAAGAATTGAAAAAAGAGTGGAGATCAGACAAGAATGTTCAGGGGTCTGTTCTCTTCCTTCCAGCTGGTGAGTCCTGGGATCAGTTCAGGTCGCCAGGCTCGGCCGCAGCGCTCTGTACCTATGGAGCTCCTCCTCTGTCATCCCCTCCGTCCTTCCTCTCTGCTTTCTTTCCCCATTCTTGTGTGTGTGTGTGTGTGTGTGTGTGTGTGTGTGTGTGTGTGTGAATGTCTCTGTGTCTGTGTGTGTGTTGTGTGAGTGTCTGTGTGTGAATATCTCTGTGTGTATGTGTGTGAGTGTCTGAGTGTCTCTCTCTGTGTATGTGCGTGTGTGTGAATGTCTATATGTGTGTATGTTGTGTAAGTGTCTCTGTGTGTGTCTGAATAACTCTGTGTGTGTGGTGTGTGTATGTGTGTGAATGTCTGTGTGTGTGAATGAGTCTGTCACAGCATATATACGATGTATTAAAGAATGGATGGATTAAAGGGCTAGATTTTGCTTTCTTGTAGTTCTAAAGATGAGGAGTTGGGCATCAGTTTCCAGTCCCGGTTCTAGTGAGGTCCCTCTTCCTGGTCAGATGACTTTCTTCTCACTGTGTCCTTATCTGATATTTCTTATGAGGGCACTAACCCCATCATGAAGGCTCACCCCTCAAGACCTCATCTAAACTTAATCACCGATGCTATAACCCTAGCTCCAAATATCATTCCACTGGTGGGAGGGAGCAGGGCTTCAGCAGAAAGAGGAGGATACCAGTTAGTCCTAAGCAGTAAACTCTTGTTAGGGTGAACCACCTGAATATTGGAAAGAGGACTTGAGGCAAATCTGGTAGCCAATGCAGAGGCCCAGGGTTAACATGGTACCTGTGGCATCCAAGCAAGAGACAGGCCCATGTGTCCAGAGCAGACGTCAAGGAAAGAGTAGTTAAGGGAACCAAGAAATGAGAAGGTGTGGTCAAGTCAGAGTGGGCCTTGGAGCCATGGGGAAGAAAAATTTCATTGTGAGAGAAATGAGAAGCCAGGCACTGGAGGCTCTAAGCAGAGTGCTCCAAGGCAGGTGTCTGGGGAGCAGTGGGGGCTGGTTTTCAGTAGAAGCCAAGGCAACCCTTTAATGAGAGGGAGGCAGAGGGCACCCAGGATTTCTCAACTCTCCATACTATATATATGCTGCCATTCCCCATCATTCTTATTATTTCTGAACTCGTACATTTCTTATTTTTTAAGGCAGGGTCTCATGTAGAGCAGGCCAGCCTGAAACTCAGTATAAAGTGAAGAATATCCTTGAACTTCTTCTGATCCTCTTCGGTCTGTCTCCCAAGTACTGTGATTTCATACATGGGCCACCCAACCAATTTATGTGGTATTGGGTATCAGACCTAAGCTTCATGCACTCACGGGCCAGTCCTCTACTGACTGCACTCCACCTCCAGCCCATGGTCACACACTTAGTGCACTTCTCAGTACTGCATATGGCCTTCAGAATCCATGGCCCTCTACCTCATTGCCTTGAGACAGAGTCTCTTGCCCATTTGAAGAAGACCATTTCATTAGGCTTGCTGGTCAGTGAGTACCTGCTTCCATTGTCAGGTTCTCATATTTGCACTGAAAATGCATCTCCCCAACCCTTCAATGTGTTTTGAGAAAGGTAAGCCACAGTCAGAATACAGCAATCATGATTGAAGCTAACACTGAGCTTGTGTCTATCATATTTTCAGATTCAGGCATGGTGGCGTGGAACCATGGTACGGAAGGGATTTGGGTGCTTTGAAGAGCTACAAAAAGCCCGAAAAAAAGGAAAAACCTCTCCAAAAGATAAGAAAGGAAAAAAGGCTGCAAAAGGCAAACCTGCAAAAGGAAAATAAAATAATCATGTAAATGAATGAATGAAGACAAAGATCATTAATGGAGCTGGGAGGCAACATGTCTAGGGCCAGACATCAGGCACACTAACATTACCCACCAAATTAAGGTTGGTCATAATAATAAAAGATTCTTACTTTTACTGAAATGTTTACGGAAAGAATGTCATAACACCTGGTAATGGAGGAAAAGGGGGACATAGGCTCAGATGACACAAGACAGGACCAGCTGTGAATGGACAACCACAGAAGTGGACAATGAGCATGCGGGAGTCCCTGAATTCTTCTGTCTACTTAAAAAACATTTGTGGAAGGCAAGGCTTTACAAGAGGTTGCAGGGAAATATACAGGTATGTCGAAGCACCTTCCACCTGTGCTGACGGCTTACACAACGCTAGTTTGAAAATAAGACTAGAAAACTGACATTGCTTTAGTGAACCAGTCCACAGCACTTACTCAGAGTCCATCAGCTATGTGTTCATGTGTGCACTGTGCAATACAATTGTGTCACACAAAGCTTTGTACAAACACCACTGTAGTCAAAGACACAGGCTGCTCTTCACAAGTCCTCCATTGTGACATTCTTTTGTAATCACACTTGCCACTATGTATCATGTCTCTCTCTCTCTCTCTCTCTCTCTCTCTCTCTCTCTCTGTGTGTGTGTGTGTGTGTGTGTGTGTGTGTGTGTGTGTATGGGTCTGCCACAGCACACATCAGGAGGCCACAGGAGAACTTGTGGGACGGTCACTTTTCTCTTTCACCATGTGGATCTTTTGGTCACACTAAGATCATGGCAAGTACCTCTATTTCACCAGCCCTGAGAGTGACTTTAAAAAAAAAAAAAAAATTCTTCAAATTTTTACTGATTCCTTTCAGATTTCACACATGTCAATCCCATCCATCTCCTCATCCTCCAAATTCACTCTCTGCCCTTGCAACCCCCCCCCCAAAAAATAAAACTAAAACCAAAAGTCGAAATAAACGAGCAGGAGAAAGAATCTCATGGAAGGTGTCATGTGGTCGTGTGGCCCAGGGTGTCACATTTACTCTTTACTTCTCTGTTGGGTCCGGAGTCGGGGTCACCACAGAGACCCCCAAGAGACGGGGCTATGCAACAGCAGAGTCTCTTTATTGACAATCTACCTCTGGTCTCTCCATTCGTCCAACGCAGTGGTGGAGCAGGAGAGAAGCCAGGGATCCTTGTGGGGGCGGGGCTCTAGGAGCAAGTGAGCTGTGGGGTTACGGTTCTGGGATTGGCCCAGGTTCGGCTAGAGGCATCTCTTATGAATTCATTGGCTGCTCTGAATTCTAGGGATGTTTTAACATTTAGCTGCGGTCTTAAGGTTTACCTAGATCAGCAGATCAGCAGAGGTGTACCTGGAGACTATCAGTTCTATTGTTAACGTCCCCTTCCCAGGAAGGGGATCAGCAGATGTGCACCCGGAGACTATCTGCTCTATTATTAACTGGGCTTTTCCCAGGAAGGGAATGTTTGCATTTTTTTCTGTTAACTCTGGGCCAACTGGGTCTAAGGTCAGAAGCGAGGAGCCGTGTCACATTCTGCTGAGTCAGGGTCTTGCATCTTGTCACGTCCTTCCTGCAGCCTGTATGGTTGCAGTTCGAGTCTGGCCAGGGCTGGGTCATCTTTACTTTCAAGTGTTCCTGGCCACCAGTCATTGGTCTGACTCGAGGCCTCTGGTGTCTGCTCTACCAGTGAGAATGGGCTCCCACCGGGACTACTCTTGAGTATCTTTGTGGGAATCCTGCTTTGGACCTGTAGGTTCATCCCTTTCTCACGCTCCAACAGATCATAGATGAGGTGGATGCTGGGATGGGCCAACTCGGAGCGCTGCTTCTGGGCCTGGGTGATTATCGCTGGGCTGGTCATCCAGCCAGCTTTCCCCCATAGTCACCACCCAGGTGAGCTCTCCAGCACTGTCTCAGCCAGCCCACCCAGTGCAACCTACCACAAGATGCGGGGCCCTTGGAGCCATCTCACCTCCACTCACATCACCAGGACCAGCTCCACCGTCTTGCCTAGGCCAAGGTGCAGGGCCCTCTCTCCTGATTGCTGTAGGGGGCATACAAGAGGGCGGAGCAGAGGGCTGGAGAGATGGCTCAAAGGTTAAGAGCACTGACTGTTCTTCCAGAGGTCCTGAGTTCAATTCCCAGCAAAACCACATGGTGGCTCACAACCTTCTATGATGAGGTCTGGCGCCCTCTTCTGTAAAACTGTATGCATAATAAATAAATAAATCAAAAAAAAATTTAAAAAAAAAAAAGAGGGCGGAGCAGAAATGGGGTCAGCTCTTCTGCTCTCATGCCCTTAGGGCTGATTTATCTGTGTCCCCCCACAACAGGATCAGCTCTAGTATACTGCCCAGGTGAGGTGCACACCCATGGTGAGGGGTGGGGCCATCTTTTCTGATTGTGGGGTCTAGCTCTTCTGCTGCAGTATTCAGCAAGGGGCAGGGCCAGCTATCCCAGGGCCAGAGCAGGGCACAGCCAGCTCAGAAGGGCTGTCTTTCAACACAGCATTGTTTTTGACCCTTCATAGTAAAACAGACCATCCACATTAACACAGACCCCAGCCACAGCAGAATCATGGACCCAGACATGGCCCTTTACAGCACCTCAAGCCTGGATGACACCATGGCCCAGGTGACAGCACAGGCCACCCAGATCGGCATGGGCCCAGCTGCAACACAGCCCCCAGGCACCCACATAACCACAGGCTGTGGTCCAGACCCTGGCCATCTATCAGGCCCTTGGTGGGAACGTGGGTCATGGACATCAATAGAGGGCCCAGCTCTATGATAAAACCATGGGACCCAGACATGGCCCTAGGCAGCAGTCCTGGCCCAGAAGACACAATGGCTCCAAGTGACAGTGTTGGCCACTCAAATTGGCACAGCCTCAGTAATGGCACAGCCCTCAGACACCAACATGGTCACAAGTTGTAGCCTAGACTCTGGGCATACATGTGACCTTTGATGGCATCATGGGCTACCAGACATCAATACAAATCCTGCTGGTTTTTTTTTTTTAATGGACCCAGACATAGTCCTAGGCAGCAGCCTGGGCCTGATATCATTATGTCCCAAGGTAGCAGTGCAGGCCACTCAAACCAGCATGGTCCCCAAGGCAGCATGGCTCTTGGATGCAAATATAGCCCCAGGTGCCAGCCCAGACTGCAGGCCTCTTCATGGCCCTCAGTGGTGACCAGAGCCACAGACATCAATTCAGACCCTCTCCAATACTTCAGGACCTTGAACCAAGACTGGCTCTTGGCCCAGGCCCAGACATTGCCTTGGACTTGGGTGGCAAGCAAGCCATTTATAATAGTGTGTGCAAATAAATTTATCTTTGGGCCATCAGCTCATAAAACAATGCTTGTCCCACTAGTTCTTATAACTTAAATGAACCCATTCATCTACGTGTTGCCACGTGACTAGTGGCTTTCATCTCTCCTCTGCATGTCTTGCTCCCTCTGCATCTGGCTGGCCACTCCTCCTTTCTTCTACCCAGAACCCTCTCTGTTCAGAAGTCTCTTCTATACTTCGTGCTTAGCTATTGACCATTTAGCTATCAATCACAATGACACATTTTCACACAGCGTAAAGGAATATTCCACAACAAGTGTGTTCCTCACCACCCTCACCTCTTCAGATTCACCTCTCTTCTCAGCCCATGAACTGCTCCATCTCTTTCTCTCTTACACCTCCCCACCCTGTGCTTGCTCATTATAATGGTGTCCAACTGTCTGGTGCCTCTGTACTTGGCTGAGTTCAGTTCCCACCAGTCATGGTGCGGAGCTGTTGCTGTGTCTCTGGCCCACGGCTAGAGAATCCCCTGGGACTGACTTTTTAAAGCAAGCATAGTATACTTATAGTCTATTCAACTTGTTGCATCTATCAGTAGTTTATTTCTCTTTGCATGCACATGAGTGTGCAGGTGCATGAGCCCATGATCACATATTCAAAGACCAGAGCAGGTCATTGGGTGTCCACCTCTACAGCTCTGACTCATTGCTTTGAGACAGTCTTTTGCTTAACTGGAATGTCACCATTTCGGTGGATCTGCTCAGCTTATGTTTTGTTGCTAGGCTTAGTCTTGCAATATGTTTAAGCATTCACTCATTACTGAAAGATTTTTTATTATGAATAAAATTTCAGTGAATATTCTTTGCAGAAACATAGATGCTTATGAATTCCTGGGGGATACTCAAGAAAAAGAAATCCACAGAGTACCACCTCCTAATGCTCTCAAAACCACTTCACCCTGAAGACTTTGTTTTTTGAACAGTGCTAATTTTAAGTGTAATTATATCACATTTTCTGACTTTCATTGTTTCCATTGAGTAATCTAGTTTTATTTTGATGGGTCTGCCTTTATAAGTTACTTACTTTTTTCTTTGCAGCTCTTAATATTCTTTCTTTATTGTGTAGGTTTAGTGGCTTGATCGTTATGTGGGAAGCAGACTGCTTTGGAGGGGCTAGTCTATTTGATGTTCTGAAATTTTTTCTTCTATGATTTTGTTGAATGTATTTTCTATGCCTTTGAGAAATATTCTCCTTCTATTATTCTTAGGTCTGGTCTTTTATGGTGTTCCATATTTCTTGGTTATTTTGTGTTATGACTTTTTGGTTTTAGTGTTTTCTTTGACTGGTGTATCTGTTTCCACTATTGAATCTTCCACTCCAGAGATTCTCTTTTCCATTTCTTGCATTCTGCTGGTTATGCTTGTATCTGTAGTTCTAGTTTGTTTCTTTATATTTTTATTTCTAGCATTTCCTCTGATTGTGTCTTCTTTATTGCTTCTTTTATAATTTTTAATTTTTGAACTGTTTCCTTCACCTATTTTGTTTTTTTTTTCTTTATTTTCTTTATGGGAAATCTGAGTATAGATAAAGGAGGAGGAGGGTGGAGTCACACAGAGATGCTGTGAGCTGCCGCCAAGAAAGCAAGATGAAAAAGTACAGGTAAGATACGGACCACATGGCAAAACATAGATGAATAGAAAAGGGTTAAGATGAAAGAGCAATGTGCCTGAGCCATAGGCCACCAGTATGTAATTAGTATAATTCTTTGTGTGATTATTTGGGGCTAAGCAGCAGTGGGGCTGTGAGTGGGTCCAAACCTCAAGGCTAAGCCAGAAAAGCCTTACTACAAAATCTTCCAACATAAATGCTACTAAACAACATAGCCTAAGCTCAGCTGATGGTGGGATTCATTCACATTCTTTTTCTCCACTGGAGTATTGTCCATTACTTAGGAAGCAGCCCACTGAAACCCACCATGGTCAAATCGAATGCCTCTTCTGTGGTCCTAGGTAAAGCATTCTAGTTCTTCCTTCAAAAGTGGAACATCCCATCTTCTCATCTCTATCTTGGTCATAGCACATAATAAGTGCCTAAACCATTGATCGCAACCCCAAGAACTCAATGGCTGGAGGCTGATGTCTACTAGCTCACTAGCTTTTTAAGGAAACAGAGGTTTTGGCAAAAGATGGCCTATCTCATGTCACAGATGCTGTTGTAGCTCAGGTCAAGCTTCTGCAGCTTGGCTAAATGGCCGTGGCTGGAACACAAAGTCACTTTAAAATATAAGGATGCTCTCTTCTTCTGCTGCCCCCTCCCTTTCCAATAACACATCTCTTCTGAGATTAGCGGCAATTGATAATGACTTTTTTTAGCTAGTGGTTTCATTTGGGGCAACATAAAGTATTGTAGTAAGAAATTGTGTATTCCATATATAGCTTGAAAATAGACTCCCCTCTTTTCTAAGTCCTGACTGGAAGAATTTCATCTTTGTATTACTTTAAGTTCTTTGCTCTACTGAAGACTTTTTCTACTCACAGAATGACGGTTTACTGACCATTGATACACAGCCAGCTTGCTGTTAAATGCTTATTAGTTATTCATTATTCATTATTGATTCAACAATTATTTGACTGAGTACATTCATTTTGGAGGTGCTAGGAATTGAACCAGGCAAGCACTCCACTATTGAGCTACATCACTACCTCTAACAGTAAATCCAATGTATAAAATACACTGGATAATTTTCTATTCACTTTAGAGACTTCTAGTATACAGGATAGTTCTCCCTTTGAATAGCGTTTATCACACTGTTGCCTAAGAGAAGATGAGGGTTTCTGTAGGAAGAAATAGGCAAACAGTACCTGTATCTCTCTTCAGCTGAATCCAGAAAAGGGTTAATGAGAAGAGATAAGTCAAGTAGAATCTCAGAAAAAAAGGATCTTGGTAGTCTTTCATCCAACCCACAGATCAATGATTGTGAAGCATGCTTTTGACAGCCTCTATTGATGGCCACCATGATTCTGTCCTCCACCACATGCTCTTCTGATTCATCATGAAGCTGACCTCATGGAAGGAAGCCTTTCTTGGGACCCCAGTCTACTCCCCCTCTGCCTTGATCAACTCATCTCAAGGAATACTTGTGGCTCCAGAAATCAGGGAGCTGTCACCAGAGTAGTGATGGGTGTTACTCAAGCTGGACAGGAGATGCCATGTTCGCCATCACTCCCAGATGAAAGTAAACACCAGTACTGTAATTTGAGGGGATATTGGGCTAAGGTGCATTGCCTGGGCTTTAATAGCTTAAGATCATACTGCATTTAATCCTCTTTCCATACTTCTAAACTTCCCTAGAGGAAATGTCAGGTTTGTGCTATAATATCCCTTTAAGCCATTTCATATATTCAAATGTTTGATTCCCAGTTGGTGGAACTGTTTGGGAAGGAATGGGAGGTGTGGCCTATGGAAGGAGGTGTGTCACTGTGAGTGGGCTTTGAGGTTTCAAAGGTCTGTCTCTCTTCCTCTGCCTCCTGCTTGTGAATCAGATGCAAGCTCTCAGCTACTGCCCGGGCGCCATGACTGCTTCTGCTGCCATGCTCCCTACCGTGATGGTCCTGGACTCATCCTTTGAACCTTGAGCCAGCCCCAAATTAAATGCTTCCTTATGTGAGTTGCCTTGGTCATAGTGTCTCTTCATAGAAATAGAAAAGTAATGAAGACACAAGGAAAAAAACTAACACATTTTGGAGTCTTTAAATGCTAATTAATTCTCAGATGGCTCCTAAGTTAAAATCAATCATAACAACTTCCCAAGAAGAGTAAGCATTTTTAATAATCTGCTTTCTTATAAAGTGTTCAAGAGGAAATCACTCTCACTTGTGGCGTACAGGTCTTTAATAAAGAGTAGTCAATTTTTTCCATTTTTCTTAGAAAAGTGATATAGAATATATCATCTACATTTGAGTGGTCAATTTGTGTCAACAATATGCTTTTGCATAATAACTCCTTTATTCTTTACTGATTATACAGTTGGAAGTAGAAGGCACTATCTCTCAAGATTTTTTTTTCTAAAGCAATATAAAATTTTCTCAGTTAAGAAGTATATTTATGAAACATCATATCATTTTCAAAATTACTGTATTCTGTAATTTTTCTGAGTGAACATTAAGCAGCAGAATATCTGTTTTGTGTATTTAGCTAATCATTTGGCAAATTACAGACTCCTTCGAGAAGTCTGTTTATCTACTTACTTATTAATAACCAAATGTAGAGAATGCCAAAAATGTGCTTTAGGGAGGGACATTAGTCAACCATACAAATAAGTACATGAAATATATCTTATTATTGAGGTGGGTACTTGCTATACAGCCCAGGCTGGCCTCTGTCCCATGATCCCCCTGCCTCAAACTCCTGGGTGTTGGTATTACAGGCAGGCACCACACATTTTACCTTAATAATAAATTTTGACAAAGAGGCTCCTAATTTAGATGGTGGTTTTGTTCAGAAGCAATAGTTATATCTAGACCTGAAAATTATGTGAGAACAGGAAAAAGCAGAAATTGGAAGCCAAATGTTCCAGCGATCAGGACAGGAGTAGCTGAGGACTCAGAGACACTAAAGGGTCAGAGAGAATCTACCTGTGCCTGGGTCAAAGAGGTAGAGAGGTGCTGGGCCAGCTCACCTGGCCTTTAGGTCACATTTAGGACTGTGGGCTCCACCTGAACCATCCTGACTGTTTAAAACTGAGAAAACCTAATCTGCTTTGAAATGACATTTACAGACTCTACAATAATATAAATAACTAATATTTGTTGACTATTATGAGCCAGGCAGCTTTTCAAGAACCACGTATTAAAGTCACTTGATTCTTACAACTTTGTGATGTACGTGCAATTGTCACTTTTTCTTACTTTACAGATGAGGAAGTGAAAACACCAAGGTCTTGGGGACTTGCAGTCACACAGGCCACAAGAACCAGAATCAGACGTGACTGCAGGTGAGCTGCCATCAGAACCAAACACTCCCCCGGGGTCAATCAACTTGAAGGCACTCACAGAGCCTGTGAAACACATCTCTAGACATTCTAGAGCCCTATGATAAAATCAAGTCTGAAAGGTTTATAGCCTGGCACAGGGTGGCAGAGGTGTACACAGATAGGCCGTGTGTGTGTGTGTGTGTGTGTGTGTGTGTGTGTGTGTGTGTGTGTGTGTGTGTGTGTATGCTGGTAGGGACAGACAAGAGCCCTCTAAACACAGATGTCTTAGAATTTGGAGGTAAGTGGTTTTTATTAATAGATACTAGAAAACAGCCTATTATTTCTATTAGTATGGTACATTTATTTTATTTAACTACAGCCCTATCTGGTCCACAGCACAATTTTATTTTTAAGGATTCCAAAGTAACAGCTTTTTATTCACTCCCAAAATTACAATAGAGCAGCCATTAATTCTCTGCAGTTCTAGTACAATTCTACATACAACTCCTTGCCCACCCAAGATCCACAGCACAATTTTAAAGGAGTTTTTAACCAGCATAAGCTGGACTGTTTCCACTGTCACACAGAAATCACCATGGAAACACACATGAACTGAAGAAGAAAGACACACCCTGAGGTGGGCCTGGTTGAGGTCCTGGACCAAATGAAAAGAAGAAACAAACCAAGTACAAGTATCCATCTCTCTGTTCCTTAATGAGGCTGTCACAGAACAGTGCTCCCTGACACTGTATCTCAAGCTGTGCACACACAAAACAACAACAACAACACCTTTCCCCCTTAAACTGCTTTTGCCAGACATTTTACGACAACTTTGAGTAAAGTAACTAATTCACACTCAGATTTCACAGTTCTAGTCATGTGCACAGTTACAAAAAGGTGCATTTTTGGTTTCTTTTTGGTTTTTGTTGTTTTAAAGTTTTATATGGGGGAACAACCTGTAACTTCTTCAGTGGTTAATGCCAGAGAATACACCTTATATATCCAGGAAATGCGGTGGGGGTTTTGTTTTGTTTTGGATTGCTCTTTTAAATCTTGAATCAAAATAATACATCAAAGACATTAATAATTCCACAATTTTTGAGGCTTGTAATATGCCTTCAGGATCTAAGATCAGTCTAGTCAGTCAGATTTCTGTTATGACAAAATGCCCCCGAAGGCTGGGCATGGCAGTGCCTGCCTGTAATACCACCATGCCAGAGGGGGTCTGTGAAGAATGAAGATTCTGAGCCTAGCCTGAGTTACATAGACATGACAAAACAACCCAAGGGAGAGAAAGGAGCAAAGACTTGCCTCTGTAACTTCAGGCATTGGGGACACAGAATGTCTTGTTGAGGGGTGAGCAGAACTGCTTGCCTCAGCACAGCCAAGAAGCAGAAGGAGAAAGCACAAGGAACCACAGATGGCTGCCAAGGGCATGCTCCAGGATGCCTTCCCCTGACTGGATCACAACTCCTACAGATAGATCTCAGCCTTTCCTATAAATAGCCATTCAACTCTGAGTCTGTCATAGTTGACACATTGATGAGGCAAGAGCCCTCACAACCAGCCCCTCAGAACATCACTCCACTGCCTAAACTGTTTGTATTAATATAAATTATGACATCTTCCAGTTTCATTCCATGAGTCTGGGATTCCCAAGTGGTGTGGGGAGAGGATATTTGTACACATAAACCTCAGTGAGACCCTTGCTTACAGGCTCAGATGAGCTCCACTAGAATATGGCACACACACATGTCACAACTCATTGCAGCTCCTCTGAGAAAGAACTCTTGGAAGACTATACTTGGTTCCTAAGGGCTTTGCCTCACAAACATTTTCCTGTCCTGGTTTTATTTTGTGTTTTTTCTCCATAAAAAATCTTGACTATGAGTACAACTATATGCTGAGATTTGAGTCTTCTTAGAAATCAATGAACCTGGAAATACTGTACTGGACCCCAGTACTGAATGCACAAATTGCTGGCTTACCTGAGTGGTATGTTTGGGAATATTCTACAATGTCCCTTTACCTCCAAGTACCACCCACTTGCCAGCCATGATGGGAAGAAACTCTAGATCTGGTAGAATCTTGATATAGGCTAGCATGACCTCAGGATTCCTAACTGAGCATAGGTGCTGTGGGGAACAAATGCTGGGTGGCCAGTTGACTCAGAAACAATAATCTCTCTTTCCCTTCACACTCACAAGGTTTAGAAGGCATGGCTGTATAGGAAGTAAGCCAGTAGAGTCAAGCTTTTCTTTCTGCTTTGTGTTTGAGGTTCAAGATGTCATTTTCAGCCCTATATTTCTCCTGCCATGCTTACCACTTGTTATCTTGTCTCTGCTCCACTATCACGGACTCTTAAACCCATGAAGTCACAAGCCCAAATAAATTGTCTTTGTTGTGGTCACAGCAACAGAAAAGTAACGAACAACTGGTACTTATCTTTTCCACAGTGCCCGTGACTGCACACTATTTTTTTGTTTACATATTTGTTTTATTCCCTCACTGAAGGTGAGCACTGTGTGGGCAACTACCTTATCCCTAGAGTCAGGTTTTGTACCCAGAACATCAAGACACAAAAATGTGCATGAGAGAGGGGGTCTGGGAAAAGAAAGAAAAGGAAGAGAAAGTGGCATTTGTGGTCCCAGTTGGGTAAACACTCCCTGGCATCCTCCATAACAGTTCACATTTCACCACATAACTATGGATAGGTTTTATTTCTGCCCTAAAAGAATGAAGCTCTGTCTGAATTCTGTGGGCTATGATACAGAGTTTCATAACTGGAAGATTAATCAGCAGTTACTAGCTGAATGAGCAGTAATATTGTTTCTTTAGAGTTATTTGCAGTGATAGATGTTCAATTGTTTAGTATCATAAGGTAGAAAATGGGGTGCATATTGTGGGGAACCCATGAAGTCCTAAGTTAACATGTATAGTTAACACAAGAATAGCCATGATAGGGACCCCAGTGACTCAGTCTCACAGAATGTTGAGGCCTTCCCTTCATCAGGCTCTAGAATGTCAAGGCCTTCCCCTGGTCAGGCTCTGGAATGTCAAGGCCTTCCCCTGGTCAGGCTTTAGAATGTCAAAGCCTTCCCCGTCAGGCTCTAGAATGCCAAGGCCTTTCCCCTGGTCAGGCTCTAAAATGTCAAGGCCTTCCTTCAGTCAGGCTCTAGAATGTCAAAGCCTTCCTTCAGTCAGGCTCTAGAATGTCAAGGCCTACCCCTGGTCAGGCTCTAGAATGTCAAGGCCTTCTTCCCCTGGTCAGGCTCTAGAATGTCAAGGTCTTTCCCCTGGTCAGGCTCTAGAATGTCAAGGCCTTCCTTCAGTCAGGTTCTAGAATGTCAAGGCCTTCCCCTGGTCAGGCTCTAGAATGTCAAGGTCTTTCCCCTGGTCAGGCTCTAGAATGCCAAGGCCTTCCTTCAGTCAGGTTCTAGAATGTTAAGGCCTTCCCCTGGTCAGGCTCTAGAATGTCAAGGTCTTTCCCCTGGTCAGGCTCTAGAATGTCAAGGCCTTCCTTCAGTCAGGTTCTAGAATGTCAAGGCCTTCCCCTGGTCAGGCTCTAGAATGTCAAGGTCTTTCCCCTGGTCAGGCTCTAGAATGCCAAGGCCTTCCTTCAGTCAGGTTCTAGAATGTCAAGGCCTTCCCCTGGTCAGGCTCTAGAATGTCAAGGCCTTCCTTCAGTCAGGCTCTAGAATGTCACGGCCTTCCCCTGGTCAGGCTCTAGAATGTCAAGGCCTTCCCCTGGTCAGGCTCTAGAATGCCAAGGCCTTCCCCTATTATGAGGCAGTGGGAAGGTGAGTGGAGAGGGAGGAGAAGCAGGAAAGGAGGTTAAGTGAGCATGTGCTAATGCCAAAGGCTGTGGGCGAGGGTGAGGTAGAAGGACATTGCAGGCTCTGAAAGTCACAGAGAAAATGGTCTCATTCCCTTACAGTAAGGACACACACAGGGAGCAGGTGTTCACCATGAACATTATTGGAGCCATTATCATTATTTTCATCAAATTCAACACCTTCCTAGCCCTCAGGATAATAAAGCTGATGTCTTCAGGAGCAATAGTAAGCCTACCCAGTGTCCTGTTCATACCCTTTCAGAGCTCAGTTTAAAAATATGTCTGCTCTGTGGTGTTGATCCTAGAACCTTCCACACGTCAAGCATGTGGGAGCCCTGGCACTGACACAGCCCAGCCGCTTTACCTCTTTTTACTTTTGATTTGAGACAGTTTCATTGAGTTGCCTAGGCTGGACTTGACCTTCTGACCTTCCTTCCTCAGCCCCAGGATCTCAGGTCTACATTACCAAGGCTCACTTAACAGTTCACTTTATTTTGTTTTATAGTAATAAAGTGCATGGTTACTGTGAATGATTTAAAAAATGAATAAGGCTAGCTGGCATGCATTAAGACCCAGAGTTCAATTCCCAGCACTGAAGCAAATTAACAAATAAATAAATAAAACTTAGAATAGTTAAGTTTATATGTTCTAGTAGATTTTAAATAATGAATATGCCATATATTTATGCTATATGACACATATAGAGAGTGGGTGTGTAGGGGTGTGTGTGCAAGGTACATGTGTGGAAACCAGACAACAACTGTAGAGCATTAGTTCTCCTCTTCCATTATGGGCCCTGGGAATCAAACTCAGGCAGCAGACCCAGATATTTTTACCCAGTGATTTATCTCTCTAATCATGACCCTGACATATGACACAATTTATACTTTACATGCATAAATAAATTTAAGCATCATTAACTCACTCAATATTCTGACACTCTTAGGGGATAATCTACAGGAATGCAACTTCAATACCTTCAGGCCTGAGTTCCTTTTTTCAATCCTTGTTCTAGGATGTTTAGACTACTGCCAGTGTTTCTGTTCATGGAAAGATCAGATACTTTGAGTCTCCGCAGTTTAGGTAGCAAGTGGCCTGAAAGGGATAAAGCCAAACGGGAAGAGCACCCACGTGGAAGCAAGAGGCCTACCACAGCTTCCTGTGCCCTGGGGACAGTCCCTAGCTGCCAATCACACGCAGCTTTCCTACATTTTTCCAACTCTTTTTAAATTCCACTTAGCCACAAACTCCCAGTCATGTGACGTGAGGGTGCAGTCCACAAATTCAAGTGTTTGAATCTTGCTCCCCTTGTGGAATGTGCAGAGAACCTGAGGCAACTTTCCTCCCATTTTGCTGTTGCAGGGTAAACTCAGTTCTTCAAGTTCAGGCATCATTTCAAGAGTATCTCCTAAGTACAAAGTATTCCATAATTCAGTGGGTGCTGGCTCAGAAAGGCAGAGACATCATTCACAACCAGGACTGCCAGTAATTAGAGAGCATGGAAGCTAGGGCAGATGTTACGTTAGCTGAGAAAAGAGGAGCAAAGAAAAGAAAGGGATGGAGTTCCTGCTGTTCACACCTGAGTGAGCCTTCATGTGCACATTCCAGTCTTTCAAAAGCTCAGAAAGCCGTGTCCTTGAGTGAACCACAGTTGTAAACAATTGAGCAAACCATGGTAAGAAAGTCAGGAAATATGACAGGTTCTAAAAACCTCAGTTAAGAATTAGGCCTCAGTCTCTGCTTCGTGAACCGAAGCAGGCCATTTCTGAGGAAGCCATGAACAAAGGACAATCGATCTTTAAATGCCCCTGACCTGAGCCAACTCCCCACAGCAGCTCAAGGTAACAACCAAATAAGGGCAAAGCCTGGCACTTGTCCAGGCCTGCCCCAAAAAGGAAAAGCTATAGCCTTAGCCAGCCCCTGCTAGCCCTAGCCAATTAGGAATGTACTAACATAACTGCCTCTCGCTTAAGCCAATTGTAGATAAAATGATCCAACTGCCCTACAAACTCCCCTTAGCTATGCTTAAAAGAAGCCTACACGTCTCTCTCAGATTGTTGCTGTTTTGTACAAGTGAATGATCCCACATTCATGCTGATATAATAAATGCTCTTGCTGATTGCACATGTGGATGATGGTCTTTTGTAGAACTTCTCAAGGACCCTAACACAGAGTTGACCCAGAGGTTCTCTGTGTAATGCCTGAATCTCAATCACCCAGAGAGAACATGGGAGACAGAGTTGTCTGAAATGCAACAGCAAGGTTTATATTGTCAGAACAATACAAGCCTAGGCAGGGAGCTTGTTCTCTGTGCCACACTTGCACCCCATGAATGTAGTGCAGGGAAGAGCTGAACACCCCAAGTTACACAAGCTTTTTATAGGCAAAGACCACGAGGCAGGGTTACTTGGGGTCAAGGCTGCAGATGTGCACTCGATGAACTCATGCTTAGGGACTTTTTACAGCTTAACAGTCCTGGACCACCTGGGTGGTGTGGCTGGTGGCTTTTTACAGCCTTAGGGGTGGACTATCCAGATGTCCTTAGATAGGCTTAACTCATTCTTTCTTGGAACTGGGGAAGCATCTGCCAGGAATGTGAAACTGAACTCTATTTTAGTACAAAATGGCTACTAGAATACAAAATGGGGTTGCTTGAACTAAGTTTACTCTCTTCATTTCCCCATTTTCTTTTTGGTTACTGACCCAATCATGGGTCTCTGCCATAGGAGTAGTCTATTTATGACACAGAGGCAAACACTAAGTTTACTCTCCTCACTCTGGAGACCTCTCTGCTCCCTCCACCCCTCTCTCTGGCATCAGACTGGGCACATGTGGAAGAGAAGCAGGCAGGAAACTGCCTACCACAGTGGTACGCTCACCTTGACACCAAGATTCTACCATGCCACTGACCTGACCTAGAGAAGAAGCAGTGATGGGGGCCAGGTGGCTCGGAGGGAGGATGGGAGAGACTTAGACCTTGCTTGCCTGGAACCATTTTATAGGGAAAACCACCGAGGCAGGGCAGCAAGCAGCTAGAGGTGTGGGCGTCTTGACCCCTCCTAAGCGAATAACAAGAGGAGATATTTACCATTCATTGGAATGGAATATTCCATATATTGGAATGGCCAAAATAATTCATCAAGATAGAAAAGAATAAACTAGTGAGCATTTCAGTAAAGCATTTGGGTAAATAGTATGACTTTTCACAAATTTTATCTTGTTTTTAGTGTATAATTTAACTTGAGGTTCCAATTGCAGCTAAACCAATTTTTAGTTTAAAAAATTCATTTGGATTAGGTTTTAAAAGTGGGTTAGAAAAATACAGGAGATACGTATTAGTTTGGAATTTAAAAGCAGACTAACTGCTATCTGCTCCAATTCTTCTGTTTTACAGATGAGTTCATGAGACCCAGAGTGAGCTAGCATTACAATGGCCCCATAAAAGCCATGCAGTCAGGTTCTGCTTGGTTTTGTTTCTGTCCTTATCCGCAGAGCTTGGCACAATCTGGGTAACACTGCCTCCTAGCACACTCACACAGTGCAACGTCCCTGATAGCACAGGGTATCTAAGACTAAGATTGACCTTCAATAAATGGCATTCTCCCTGTGCCCTTTTTCAATCCACAGACTGGGGCCTGAGTCGCCAAACCCAAGTAGCATTGGATGCTACAGCCTGTACCTCCACCGTGCTCAGCGCTATTATAGACTTAGCTGGACAGTGACGTGGAGGTTTCATGGGTTCAACCTTCTCTGAGTCTCTATCACAGATTGTTCAAAAAGCAAAGGTACCCTCTGTGGAAAATTCTCAAAGGACGTCTTTATCTTCAGGAACAGATGGGCAAGTGGTGGAGGCAAGGCTCTTTTGAATGCTGTAACAGGCCATCTTGAGCAGTAAAGGAGAGCCTGAGAAGCAGCGCACTGGTCTTCCCTGCCTCAGATCAAGAGAGTCTGGCGTTACCAATTCTGAAATTATAGCTCCAGTAAAAACCTCTTTCTTGTAGCAGCATTCAGATCACTCCAGCCATTGCAACCCATTTACCATGGCCAAAACTTTATGAAGGATAAAACCACTGAATACATAAGGCAAAAACAACAACAAAAATATAGAAAAAGAAAAATCTTGCTTTTCTGACATCTAACACTGAGTTAGCTGCTGACTGCTTTCATTCCAGTTTTTTTTTTTTTTTTTTTTAATTCATGAAAGAGTCGAGCCTCTTTCCTGTTGGTAACTTCATGAAGAAATTGTACTCAACATGGGCCAGTGGTAAAGCTAGCTTCTAGTAGCATCCCCTGAATGCTGCCTGAAATGAGGGCAGCTGACTGTCACTGTCTCCTTTTCCTAATTTCAGAAGTTACTCGTACTTACAGTTTACTTGGTTAACATGTTTTCCTTCTCAGGTCTTAATGGGGTTGAAGATTAGACAGCTTCATTTATGATCATGTCCTATCCAGCTTAATAGTATTTAAGTACTAGATTCATTTTACTCAAGATACAGCTTTAGAGTAATCCCTGTATCTTGCCACACATCGGTATTCTAGACATTTAATAAATGTTTCATGTTTGTTGTTCTTATAGTTGTTTTATTTTGTTTATGTTATTGCCTCTACTTTCCCTTTTTTTAGACATTGCTTGGTAATTGTTTCTATTGTATATATAGTTTTATAGATAGGCTTAGAACTTTCTTATTAAGACAAAAGGGGAAGGTGTAGTGGGATTCAGCACCTCCCTGATCTAAGGGTGTGGCCTTTGGCCCAGTGCACATTTGGGGTTAACCTATGACCTTTGAAGTTGTAGCCTTAAGGCATGGCCAGAAACAGCTCAAAGTGCTGGTCCCTGAGAACAACGTTCTCTCTGCTTCTCCACCAACCTGGAAGAAAGATCTGTTTTGGACAAGTGGATTCTCTCAACATTTACTGCATTTTTTTAAAGACTGATTTATTTATTATGTATACAGTATATAGAAAAAGGCACCAGATGTCATCAAAGATGGTTGTAAGCCACCATGTGGTTGCTGAGAATTGAACTCAGGACCGCTGGAAGAGCAGTCAGTGCTCTTAACCTCTGAGCCATCTCTCCAGCCCCCCCCCCCATTTACTGCATTTTATATTGTAAGTTGTTTGAGTAAATATTGACCTAATAATACATCTCCTTGTGGTAGTCTATAGATGTCTATAGATGTTCTTGCTAGCCAGGATTGCATAACAAGACCATGTCTTAAACCACAAAAAGAAGTTGTAAAGCCACATAGCTAAGGAGGAATGCATTTGTGTTAGTGGGAACTAAAGTTGTCATAAGTTTAGACTAAAGAAGTTGAAGTAACCAAATTCCAGTTAGCTATGAGCTGGGGTTCTATTAAGAAACCAACTGTACAGATAACATTATCTATTAAAGGGAATGGTGTTGCCATAATCTACCAGCAGGGGGTAGCACCACACATTGTTTCACATCTTCTGTAAAACCTGTTAAGTCTGATTATGGCTCATCAGAGCAGAGGTATTTTGGGGAGGGCTGGGAGATGTAGGAAAAACACAAATCCTATGCCCAGCCAACTCAGATTTTAGATAAACAAGGAATTGTTTTTAATGCCTGGTGATTGCCTGTAATTTATCAGACAATTTTAATTTTGAGTAGGGCCGATGGGGAGGGGAGGAATACTGTATCTACCCTGCCAGCAAGTACAGGGCATGTTACCAAACTGAGATTTGGGAACCTAGAGAACTAACACATAACAGCAAGAGGCAGAGAACTCAGAACTGTGGTGTGTGTGTGTGTGTGTGTGTGTGTGTGTGTGTGTGTGTGTGTGTGACAGGGTTTATCTGTGTAACAACCCTGGCTGTCCTGGAACTCTATATACCAGGCTGGTCTTGAACTCACAGAGATCCTCCTGCCTCTGCCTTCCTTGTGCTGGAATTAAAGGTATGTGTCACCACTTCCCAGCTTTTGCATAACATTTTATTTCTTTCTCTTTACAGTCCCTTTTTAGATTTATTTATTTTTATTATTTTACATCTGTCTGTGTGTCTGTGGACCACATGTAAACCTGGTGCCCTGCAGGTGGTGATCCTCCTGTGGTTGCTGCTAATTGCACCTGGGTCCTTTACCAGAACAACAAATGTTCTTTACCACTGAGCCAATCTCCAGACCTTCTCTGTCTCATTTTTAAGGACCTGGGGGTTTTGGGTTTTTTTCTGTTCTTTTTTCCCTCAAGCTACTGTTCTGCTGATCCTTCTCTTACTGTGGATATCTGAAGGGTTGGGCACTTTCCAGCCCAAACTCCCCACCACAACAGCCAGTTGGTCCTTTACCGGTTGCCACATTCACCTCTCCAAAGAGTTTCTTAAAGGCCACTACCAAAGACCTCTGAACCCTCAGGGCTGGAGAGATGCTTCAAAGCTTAAGAGCACTGATAGCTCTTCCAGAGGTCCTGAGTTCAATTCCCATCAATCATCCATAATGAGATCTAGTGGCCTCTTCTGGATTGCAACCATACAGAACACTTAAAAAGTAAATAATTTAAAAAAAAAAAAGAAGAAGTTTTTTTCTCAGTTCAGCAAACAGATGAGCATCAGAGGCCCCTGAGGCAGTACTGTTGGAGAACCTGGTTCAAGTCCCAAGTCCATCAGACAGATGCACAGCTCAGCTCAATCCTGTAAGCCTTGGCTTACTTATCTACAGAATACATACATTTCATGTTTGACTTGTTTCTCTGGACCAGAGCAATATAAATTTCTGAGCATTCTCAGAGTAGGGGACCTGAGATACAATTAGTAAGTACTTTTTCAGTGAAAAATAATTTATATGGTCTTCACAGTTCTTTAAAAGCCAAATAACAGCATGATAAATCTTTACCAAGACATCAAAACCAGTGCCTCTGTTGAGTGATCCTCAATATCTCAGCACAGTGTGCATTTCAACTTTGGCTAGTCTAGCAACCCTAAAAAGCATCTGCTAGGTCACATTCCTGTGTGAAACAGAGCGGTCTGTGCTCAGCAGAGGCTCACTGGAGATGTTTTCCTGCTGGTTTATGTTCTAGACAAAACTGGAAGTTTTCAGGGTGTGTTTGTGGGCTTACCGGTACCTTCCTGGGATGCTCCCTATTTGTAAATCTGTTGGCTGCTTTCTTCTGTCAGTCACAACTAGAAAAAAAGAGGCTTTCCCTGAACATTGGTACTTGTTGGTAATAGGAGGTAGTTCAGGGAAGCATAGTAACCAGCCCCTTAGCTCAAAGAGCTGCCTGCCCATGCAGAGACTTAACAAAAAGAAAGCATTGAACTGCTTTGAACAGGCAGCCCATATTGACAAAAACCCGGATGTGGGGACACCAGGTGGGTGGCTCTTGTCAATGTAGTAGGCTTTTGTTCTATCTTATTTTACTACGTTTATTTATTTATTCTGGGGAGGGGACTTGTGCAAGCCATAGCACAGATGCAGAAATCAGAGGACACTTTGTGGGAGTCGGTTGCCTCTGCTTCCATCATGTGAGCCCTGGGGATCAAATTCAGATCATCAGGCTTGACAGCAAGGCCCCTCCTGCTGAGCCATCTTGCAGGCCCAAGGAGAGCTGGTGCTGCTCTTAAACTGTGAGTGAGGTCAGCTGGGTAGGCGGCTGTGAGAGGCCTCAGTAAAGGGGGAGGAAGGTGTTTCTGGGCACACGCTACTTGAGGCAAACAACACAAGTCAAGAAATTTCAAGTAAATTAAGGAATCAGGAGTAGAGGAAGGATGGAGGGATATTGGGGGAGGTCAAGGGAAGGACAGGAGTCCTGAGCGTTAGCTACATGGTCTGTGGGAAGTCCATGCCGGGGAGCTTTGACTTCAGAGGCAGGAAGAGAAGCAGTGCTGGAGAAGATGGGTATGACTCAGTGTGATTTGGTGTGACTCGGTGTGACTCAGTGTGATTTGGATTGTCAGAACTACAATGGTGACCAGGTAACCAGGACCAGAGTTGGCTGCACTCCATAAGGGCTTTCTAGAACTGCCACAAGGAGCTCCTGGTGGGCAGGTCCCTTTTCAAAGGGCCTCAACAACTTTTTTTTTTCCCTCAAGATAAATGTCTAAAGTACATTTAGCTTATATAAAGGCAAAACAGTTAGGTTTAGTATTTGATGCCAAACAACCCTATGATAATAAGGGTAGTTCAAAAACAACAAAAGGACTATCCTGAGTTGGTAATTGCTATGGTAGGTGGCCACCAGAACCCTATACTATTATAATTTTATATATGTTTGTATGTAAGTGTAAAATGACGTAAGCATATCTATCTTAAATATCCTTCTGCCCTCCTCCACCTAAAGAAAACAAAAGCTGAGTGGGCCTGTGCATGCCTGTAATCCCAGAACTGGGGAGCTGGAGATAGGAAAAACAGAAATGTCAAGTCATTTCCGCTACTTTACAAGTTCAAGGCCAGCCTGAACTACATGAGACTGGATCTTAAAAACATGTCAAATGGGCTGGTGAGACGACTCAGCAGGTAAGGGTGGCTGCTGTCAAGCCTGACAACCTGAGTTCAATCCCAAGGCCAATTCCCAAAGGTCCCAATGGTCCTCTGACCTCCACAGGCGTGCCATGGCATACACTAAGCTCCTCCCTCCACACACAAACAAATGTAATAAACATTTTTTAAAGACAAAACAAAACAAAACAAAAATTCAAGTAAAAAATAAATAGGGCCAATAAAATAGCTCAGCAGGTTAAGACATTTACTACCAAGTCTGATGTCTGAGTTTGACCCCCATGACCCACATAGTAGATAGAAGGGGAGAGAACCTGAAAACTGTCCTCTGACCTCCACATAAGGTCTGTGACATTGTTCTTTCACCTGACAGAGCATGATAGTGCATGTGCACACACACACACACACACACACACACACACACACACACACACACACACCAACAAGTAAGTAAATGAAATAAAATATAAATAATAAAAATATTTAATTTTATACCAGGCTGTGCTGACTCCCCATGGGAGGCCTTACCTTTGCAGAGAAGGGGATGGGAGGTGAGTAGAGGTAAGGAGTGGGGAGTGGAAAAAGTGGTGAGAGGGAATCTGTGATGGGTATGTAAAATGAACAAAAAAAATCTTAAATAAAAACATTTAACCAGTACAAAGGGAGAGGGTAATGACACCCGAAAGCAGCAAATCCTGAACGTTCTCAGACTGGCCCACAGACTGGCCACCTGGAGAATGGCAATGCTGCACCATAAGCAACAGCGTTGTCAGGGTCAATGCTCATAGTCAGTTCTTTTCCACTGAAACAGTCTTGCAGAAGCTTCTGAATCTTGGGGATTCTAGTAGAACCACCCACCAGAACAGTATCTTGGATCTATGACTTGTCTAGTTTGGCGCCCGGAAGGGTCTTTTCTACAGGGTCCCAGAGTGCCTTTGAACAGGTCAGCATTTAATTCTTCAAATTGAGAGACTTACTCTCAGTACTGGCCTGGGTGCTGGAGGAGAGGATATGCTCAGCCT
This sequence comes from Sigmodon hispidus, assembly GCA_004025045.1. Classification (NCBI taxonomy): domain Eukaryota; kingdom Metazoa; phylum Chordata; class Mammalia; order Rodentia; family Cricetidae; genus Sigmodon; species Sigmodon hispidus. The sequence goes on along the minus strand of PVIH01000342.1, from coordinate 308,217 downwards.
TTGCACAAACAGTGTACAGATGATAGGCAGCTCTCTGGTCTCACTGATGTCCTTCTTGTGCTTCTGCTTAAACTCAGCAACAAAATGGCTGACCCTTCGGTTGTCAAAGTCTTCTCTACCCAAGTTTCCATCTGTAGGTTTGACTTGAAAAAAATTTCATCCTTAATAGTGAGGACTGACACACCAAACATACCACTTCCAAACAAAAAGTCAGCACATTCTCTTCAGCTCCAGCCTTCCTATTGAAGCTACAATAGCTAGCAGCAGCAGCTGGTTCAGTGATAATTCTAAGTACACCGAGGCCAGCAACAGTTCCAGCATTTTGTGTTGTCCATCATTGAGTCTTGAAGTAAACTGGCAAGGTGACCACAACAGTGGTAACAGGCTTCCCTGATAGGTTTCTGCAGTTTCCTTTAACTTTGTCAAAACCATAGAGGACACCAGGAAGAAACACTTGTCTCTCCCTTGTACTGTGCGTGGACCTTGGGCCTCCTTGCATCATCCACCATCATGAAGGGTCAATACTTTAATCAGACTGAACAACAGCATCCTCAAACCTACATCCGATCAGGCATTCGCTATCAAAAACTGTGTTGGGGGGTTCATCGAAACCCTATTTTTCAAAACATCTTCAGTTAATCATTCTATTCAGTAAAAGCAATCACATTTAGTGCTATTCAGTTACTCTGGTCCTTGGCAATTATTTTCACCTTTTTGGCTGGAAAACACCCACACAGGAGTAGGTGGTGCCATGATCAATGGCAGCTGCAGGTCCCTCGGATGTGGTTCCTTGCATGTAGGTCGAACTGTGCCAGTGATGAGACCATACACATCCCTGGAAGCTGCCACCATGATCAATGAGCCCTGACAATCTTTTGAAAGCTGCATGCGTATAACATGACTTTGAAGAGGTCTCTGTAATAGTCTCATTCTTATAATCCCTGTTCTAGGAATGTGTATTCAAAATGGCTGAGACAGGAAATGTGAAAACCCGAGGCATCACTGAAGGGAAGCTACTCATTAATTAGTATCATGTTTGTGTGTGCGTGCACCATGATGTTCTTTAGCACAAAGACTTTTCTTCTGAACTGCATATAGCGGGGTGGGAACTGAGCCAGACAAGAACACATTTCAAAGGAAGGATGGAGATCCCTGTAAACAAAGGAGCGATTTGTAGAGCACCACAACTGTGTGAGATGCCTCTTTGACTGGGTTCCTAATTGTACATTCTCACCCAGCCTTTGCATGCCTGAACTGACTTATCAACCCTCTGGGATTGATACACCACTCTGTGCTGTTTGTTGGTCTTTGCCTGTACTGACTTCTCACCACTCTGAGATTGATTCACCTTGAGCCTCCCTTGTGGTGATGGTCTTTCTGTTCTTTCTGGAAAAGCTATTCTCACAAAAGTGCATCTGTATATGCACTGACTTTTTTCATTCATCCCACCTGGCCAATTTTATAATGATCTCTATTCAAATGCCGCCAAAACAAACTCCTTCAGTCCAGATCCATTTGTTTTAAGCAGCCCAGCCACAATGTCCCAGGTCCTTGGCTTGCTTTATTCTTCCTATCACAACTAAATGTAATAAATCTATAATTAAAGTTGCATTTGGAAGGTCTCTTTCCAAGGGACAGTTGGCTATCCCTAAATAGGCCCTCCATAAATGTTTGCTGATGGTTCAGTGGTTAAGAGCACTTGATACTCTTAAAGAGGACCAGGTTCAGTTAAAGAACCCTCATGATAGTTTACAACCTCTTGACGGTTAGTTAGGGTTTTTATTGCTGTGAAGAGACACTATGATTGTTGGTTTTATGCATGAGATCAGACACACACTACCAGCGCCACACTAAAGTTTATTCGGGAGAATTGCTGGGCAAGTACAAGGACAGAGAAGCAGAAGAGAAAGAGACAGACTTTCATGTGGCATCTCCTTTTAAGAGAATGGGTGGGCATGGGTTTACATAGCCATACCTAGGGGCTTGCCCTCCACACGTTGCATGTTCTGGCAGTGCCATGTTGGGTTTGTAGCTGCTATGTTCCAGGAATCCTTACAATGACCATGGCAATGCTTATAAAGAAAAACATTTAATTGGGGCTGGCTTACAGTCCAGACGTTTAGTCCCTTATTGTTATGGTAGAAAGCATGGCAGCATGCGGGCAAACACGATGCTGGAGAAGGAGGAGAGCTGTACATCTTGTCTAGCAATGAGAGAACTGACAATGAGCTTCTGAGATTTCACAAGCAAACCCCACAGTGACATACTTCCTCCAAGGACACATCTCCTCCAATAAGGCCATACATCCTAATAGTGCCCCTTCCCATAGGCCAAGCATTCAAACACAAAACTCTATGGAAGTCCTATCCATCCCAACCATCACGACAACCAAGTGTAAGTCCAGTAGCAGTAGATCTGATTCCCTTTTGTAGCCTCGGTGGCTATAGCATACCCAGTGCACATACATACATGTAGACAACACATAAAAATAAACAATCTAAAATTTTAACAACATTTACTGACTGACTGAGAATAAATATATACATTTAGAACAAAATGAAAAACCCTGAAAAAAATCTTGAAGAAATGATTAGATTCGGGTGTAGTGATGTCTACCTGTAGCTCCAGCTGCTCAGGAGACTTGAACACAAGAGTTTCAGGAAAGTTTGGATACCATAGTTAAGACTCTATCTCAGAAAAGTCAATCTGTGAGAAGAATGTAAGAGCAAGAAGAGGAAGAGGAGGTCTGGGAAAACTATCTTCTGAGAATTAGCTGGGAGCCCACAGCGGCTGCTGACACCAGCACAGGCCAGGGAGAAGAAGGGCCCACGGAGGCATCAGGAAAGGATGGAGCAGAAGGACCCTGCCCTCACTGCTGAACAAGTTACTAGTAATAGACTGGGGGGCGGGAAGTTATTGTTTAGAGTTGTGTATCCACTGGTGACCTCAGCAGATTCTAGTGGACACTTCTGACTCAATATTCACACTAAATTGAAAGGGTCACAAAACCAACCCAAAAGTCATGAGTCTGTGAAAGAGAGGACTATGATAGAGATGTGAAGGAAATTAGTGGGAGTGGAGCAAGAATAACCAAAATGCCTTATATACGTGTATAAAACCTCCAAGTAATAAAATTCATTTGTGTCTTAATGAAAAGTTGTTAAGGAGTCTCTGTGAGCCTTCTGTGGTGTTGCTATATCAGCTTTTAAAATATGAAAGTAAAAATACAAGTTAAATCATTTAAGTAAGTATATATCACAAAGACTAGGTCAAATGCTATTTTAACCCACTCTAACAAAGAAAATTACTCTAAAAAATAAAGACAGAGTGGCTTAGTGGCTAACGGCACTGCTGCCCTTTCCTGTCCTGTGGGTGCAAATACACACACACACACACACAGAGGCAGTATATCCCAGAGTGTGTCCACACTGGGCCTTCTGGGGCCTGCTGCTGGGCTGGGGTCAGTCTTCAGGTCCCTTTTCTCTCTTCTGCATTCAGCCTTAGAGGACCTGATTCTTGAACCTCTGAGGAATCTGTTGGCTAAACAAGCTTTGGGATTTAGCTTCTCCAACAGATAGTTTTCCTCTTCGCTTCACTCATAGTTAAGTAGAGTGTGCTCTTTCTCAAAGAGATAGCTTCCTGATACTTTCTGTAGGATTTCTGAAACAGACCATCAAGCCTGTAGAACATACTTTCCTTCTCTCAACCTTTCTCTTCTGTTTTCATTGTTGTTAATAATTAATATAAGAATAAGAACAGTATGACCCAGGATCCTGGAACCAATAGGTGTGTATCAGATACAAAGCTGAAGCAGATCTGAGTGTGCAGCCCCACCCTACTTTATTATGTGACATGTAGATCAGTAAACACCACTTTGGCTAGAGAGTCACGTGTGTCAACACATTTTACATGGCTGATCTGATTAGTTTCCTTGTAGAAACTATTGGTGCACAAGGCTTCTCCTGTACCTCTAAGTCGGGCTGGTCACTTGCAAAGCTGTCTCCAGGGGTGACCTCCCTCCTCTTGAATACAGTTCCTTTCGTCATTTTCATGCTTTCTCCATTCTTGTCCCACAGCCCCACCCCTTTGAAAACATTCGAGGAATAATTAATTTATCTTGGACATTTTTTAAAACCCATCACAAGACAATTACTATTCTAGACAAACAAGGTTCCATGATGAACAAGACACAGCTCTTCAGTGAACTCTAAACCTTCACATCAGTGTCTTCGTGGGACCGGGCTACCACGGAGGAAAGACAGAGAAAAGGAACTCACGGGAATTTTTAGTCTTTCTTAAAGACAGGTTCTGTGCCTGGGATTATCTACAAAGCAAAGATCAATAAATACAGCTGGAGAAAAGGAGAAAGCGGGGTTGAATGATCATGAAGTTGAGACATAAAGTTGAAAAGAAAAAAAAGTAACATTCTAAAATATATCAAAATAAGCTTGTATCAAAGTAGAAAAAGCAGAAGAATATCTGCCTGGGTATAGATACCTTTGTGCGTCTGCCTCCCTGATACTGGGTTAAAGGTGTGTACCACTCCACCCCATCCCTGGCTGTGTAGTGTCCTCTGAAAATGCACTGGTTCTCTCTCTGCAAAACAGATTTTCTGTGAAATTCTGTTCCATAATGACCCACAAAGCTGTTACACCGGGAACTCTCTAAACCGACCTTATAGAGCCTATCTGGAGGAAGACCACCATCCTGGGTTCCTGGAGCTCTGTTTTGAGACTCACAACTAGACACACACACCCCTTTTTGAGAAAGGGTGTCACTGTGAAGCTCCAGGTGGCCTTTCAAACTCAGAAAGATCCACCTGCCCATCTCCTGAACTGAGGGATTAAAGGCATGCACCCCACACCCGGCTCTGCTTGCTTTTTACTGTTTAGGTTTGAGTAGCTTTTAGCCTGATGTACCCAGAAACAGCAAAGGAACCAGAGAATTGTTCCTGACCACAGTCCCACAGCTCCATAGCTCACTAGAGTCTCTTGGGTTAGGTAAGAAATGAGCAGGAAGGACTTTTACAGAGATGAATTCCTAAATCCAACCACAGCCCGCAGCCCCTGCACCACCGTGTCCCTGTCCTTGCCTTCCAAGGTTTCCAGTCCCAAGACTGGTCTACAGGCTCATCCTCACCGGGTTCACCTTTGGAGGATATATGCAGGTCTGCTTTCTGGAGAGCTAGTTCTGGAAATGGTTCCAGTTTTTTTCTCTTCCTAAACTCCCCAGGTCTTCAGGGAAATTATCAGATAGTGTAACCAGGGCTCGGCCATTAGATCAAATGGAACCCTACAGTTAACGAGGCTTGCCAGGCTGTCTCAGTCTGGAAACACACCTAAGAAAGACAGAGAGTCAGAGGAGGCCAAGGAACAGAAGAGGAAATCAGAAGACATAAGAGACTGGCCAACAGCTGGAAGGCCCGCAAGGGAGTGAAGAAGGACGCAAGTGGACACACGGAAGGGCTGTGGGGTTAACCAGGCAAGCATCTGCATGTTTCTTAGTACACAAGTTTTTCAAGCAGTAAATCGCCACACACACATACACAGAAAACCTTTTATTTTATTTTATTTTTTTCTTCAAAAAAATGTTTCTGGGAAAAGTAGTGGTTATGTTTTTACTTTCAACTTGACAACACTGATTCAGCAGTTACTTTTAGTGTTTAATATATTGCTGATAGGTTAAGATTATTTTCCATGAAACCCCAGAAGAATTAATATTTGATATGTTTCTCTTGTATAAGCTGTTTTATTTTTGAAACGGTAAGGAGTAATTTTTTGTGTGTGTGGTTACATTTGAATAAGATATTTTGTATTTTTTTTTTTTTGAAGAATGCTTCAAGGACTTATTTTTTGATCCAGTATTTCAAAGAGAATTGTGATTTCATAGTTATTTATCAAACAGAGACACATTTGCCCTCTCTTCAGAATATATTCCATTAAAAACCAAGAAAACCAAGTTGCATCTAAGAATGTGATAGGCTTTGAGAACATTCTGCCGAGAAGTAAGCCCCCAAGACAGAAAGAAGCTTTACGTGGTCTGGCTGCTTACATCAAGTTTTAGAAATAGTCAAACCCATGCAAACAGGAGGATCTGCACTCCAGGAAACAGCTAGCAGGATCCTGGGGAGGAAAAAGAAGTTGATGTGGAGGTTCAAGTCTGCCTCCTGAACAGAGGGACAAGAAGAAAACTCTAGCCAACTGTTGCTTAACAGTCTGACTATAGTTAACACCATTGAGGTGCACACTTAAAGCGGTCACTATGACACACTGAGTTACGCTTTCACTATCCATGCTTCGGCTGATAGACATGTTGGCTCTCACCACCTCCTGGCTATCATGAATAAGGCTGCAATGAACATATGTGCAAGCATCTCTATGATAATATACAGAGTCCCTTGGAGACGTAGCTGGGTCATATGGTAGTTCCATTTCTGATTGCCACAGTGACTGCAATCGTTTGCATTCCCACAAATAGTGAATAAAGATTCCCCTCTCCCCACATCCACACCAGCATTGTGTCATTTGTTTTCTGACTGAGGTAAAATAAAATCTCAAAGGAGTTCTAATCTGCATTTTCGCTGAGAGCTAATGGTGTTGAACAAGAAGTGTCTCTTAGGTATTTGTAATTCTAAAAAGTCACTGTCCACCTTCTTAGCTCACTTTTAAAGTGGGTTGTTTGTTTTCTTGATGTTTGGTTTTCATACAATGGGATTTTATTCAGCTGTAAAAAAAAAAAAAAAATGAAGTGATGAAAATTTCAGACACATGGATAGAACTGAAAATAACTACCCTGAGTGAAACAATGCAGACCCACCAGACAAATGCCACATTCTCATTTATGTATGGACCCTAGTTTTCAATCTTTAGATTTGTGTGTTTAAATTAGAATACTTGTATTAAAGAAATAAACAGAAAAGAAATTTTTCATAGATGAGGGAGATGCAGTGATAATGAAGATTCTGTGTCCATTCTTGGGTTCCTCCCTCTGATGGCCACTTCCTCCTGTGTTCTTACGTCCATACTGAAACCTCTGCAGCTCCCCCTCTTCCCATAAGTCATCAAATTAGGATACTGCCTTTATTGCCTCAGGACAGGACCTCAGTTGATTACCTATGAAGACTACTATACTTCTGATACAGTCACATTGGGGGAGAAGTTCAGTATGGAAGAATTTAAGGGGCACAAAGGACCCTGTAGCTATGGTATGACTATAGTATGTCACTATAGATACAGCTCACAACTACCAGTAATTCTAGCTTTAGGAAATCTAAAGACCTTTTCTGGCCTCTGAAGACAAACAGACAGACAGACAGACAGACAGACAGACACACACACACACACACACACACACACACACACAAATATAGATGATACAAAAATTTTGAAAGTAAATATTTTTTTAATCAAATCCTTAAGTCAGGCACATCACCATGGTGAGTAGACTTTACCTATTAGAAAAAAAAGAGTATCAAATAATTTTGTGGACATTTAAAAACTTCCCTAAAATATAATGAAGAGTAGTGTCTTAAGAGTTTTTATTGCTATAAAGAGACAACATGATCATAGCAACTTTTATGACATAAAACATTTGAAGTAGTGGCTTACAGTTTCAGAAGCTCAGTCCATTACCATCATGGTGGGGAGCATAATGGCATGCAGACAGACAGACAGACAGACAGACATGGTGCTGAGGAGGAGCTGAGAGTCTTGCAGCTGTAGGCAACAGGAAGTCAACTGAGACACTGAGCACAGGAAAGCTCAAAGCCCACAGTGACACACTTCCTTCAACAAGGCCACACTTTTTTTTTTTAAACTTTATTTTATTTATTTGCCTTGGTTTGGAATACAGACAGTTGTTAGCTGCCATGTGGGTGCTGGGAATCGAACCCGGGTCCTCTGGAAGAGCAGAGGGTGCTCTTAACCGCTGAGCCATCTCTCCAGCCCCAAGGCCACACTTTTTAATAGTGCCACTCCATATGAGGTTATGGAGGCCAATTACATTCAAACTACCATAACTACTGAGGAAATGAAATATACAAATAAAGACAAGAGAAACCATCCTTTATATAATAGGATTCTCTAACACAAAAACCTAATTCAAACACTAAAACCTTTAACTCGTAAAAACATTAGTGAAACAAAAACCCTAATAATTCACATACTGAGTTAACACAGTGTATGACTAAAGAAAGAATTATCTATAATTGATAACACCAAGACGTGTTTGGATAGTAAAACTAACCAAAGGCAGAGAGAGAGAGAGAGAGAGAGAGAGAGAGAGAGAGAGAGAGAGAGAGAGCCAAGCTGCCAAACTATTGCTAAGACAAAGGAATCTAGGCTCCATGAGATTTTCCAAGAACAGCTAATATTTATTTTGGCTAGCGGAGTGTTGCCAGGACTAAGGTCTGTCAGCTTGCCACACTATTGGCTAAGTAAAGAGACAATGCTGAGGAGAAGAAGAGGTAAGTTTATACAAATTCAGCCCAGTGAGAAGGAAAAGACACCTCAGAGTGATAGGCAGAAGAATATGGGCAACCAGTTCACTCACAGCAGAAAATGGAATCCATAATGGATCCCTAACAAAGGATGCTTTATAACAAAGCCAGAGGAGAGGAGGACACTATCTGATGGATCCAGGCGAGGATTCAGAAAGAGTGCTGAACCTCCAGAACTCAGGGGTGAATTTGTGGTAAGTACAGATGAAAAAAAATTTTGAAATGAAGTAACAAGTTATAATCCACTAGAATTAACAATCAGTTGCAAGATCAGTGTGCAAGGGTCAGCTGAATTTTTGTATACTAGCAATGAATAAACCAAAAATAAAATTAAGGAAGCATTTTCATTTATATAAGATTAAAAAAAAACCAAAATACTTCAAAGTAGGCTGGCAGAGTAAATAAATAAATAATGTAATAATATTTTAAAAAATACTTAGATGGTCAGGTGGTAGAGGCACATGCCTTTAATTCCAGCTCACAGGAGGCAGAGACAGTTAGATCTCTGTGAGTTTGATGCCAGCCTAGTCTAGAAAGTGAGTTCTAGGACAGCCAGGACTGTTAAACAGAGAAACCCTGTCCCAAAAAACCAAAACACAAACATAAAGTAAACAAACAAAAAACCCTAAAAAACCCTTAGCTCTAATTTTAGTGAAAGAAACCAAACCCCTCAAACTCCAGAAATGACAGAGCCTTGCTGATATCATCAATTAAAGTCGACCTTAAGTGGAGTGGTGGTTACATCTGTAAGCCCAGGCTCAGAGGGGCTAGGCAGAAGAATCCCAAATTCTAGGCCACCTCTCCCAACAGGTATCTAAGTGAATGGAGGGACATCTCATGTCCATAGACTGGAACACCTTGTTTTTCTGGAATCTCCATGTCAGTCCCAGCTCTCTCTCTCCAACCTCACCCTCTCAAAAAAACTGCCCAAAACCCAGTTCCCCATTCTTGGTGGCACCTTCTCCCCTGAAGTTGCCAGCAGCTCAAGACTCCACCTAAAAGTGCACAATAGTGGGCACAAACCCAGCTTGTGGCAGACACATCATCAACCCCATGACTACAGAGTATTTAAGCCACCTCCTGAGACTGGCCCTGTGGTTTTCTCCTGCCCTCTTCCTTCACCTGGCTCTCTGGGGAGCTTGAGGGTCACCTGAGAGTGCTTTGCCAAATAAACCTGGTCTTTTACTTGTTATTTGAGCTTCATCTGGCTTACTGCACTGACAGAGAAACCTATTTTGGGGGTACAGAAACCTATCATACCTAATGTCACTAAAGTGACAAGGTTTCTCCAGCTGACCTAATGATTCAACGCAACCACTTTCTGAAGAATCTCACCCAGCATCTTTGTATAAACAGAGATCAAAATTTACATGGAAATTCAAGAGACTCCAAATTGCTCAGTCTTGAAAAACAAGAACAAAATTGAAAGAGACACACTCAGCTCAGAACTTATTCCAAAAATACAACCATAGAATCAATCCTGCCCTGGTGTATGAAATGGCACTGAGTGTGCAATAAATCCTCACGTTTATGGTCTCCTGACTTCAATCAAGGGTGCCAAGACCATTCATGGTCCTGAACAGTATTTTTTAACAAATGATGTGGAAACAACAGTAACCAAGTGCAAAGAATGAGGACAGAGGCCTACCTCACACCAGTAAAAACCTGACTTAAACTGTATCAAAGTCTTGAGCAAAAGGGTCAAAATATTTAGAAGAAAACATGGGGGTAAATGTTTGCAGTGGTGATCATGGAACTTCTTAGATATGATTTCAAAAAAATAAGCAACAGGGGCCAGGAAGGAAAAAAAGGAAGATGTTACTAACATTCAGGACTTTTGTTCTTCAAGCTTCAGGCAATTAATGGCTGCGAAGAGAGGGAGGAGCAGGCTTCTCCTGGGCCAAGCCCCTGACAGGTTATCTAATCCCAAGTGGTCAGCCCTAAAGACATGCACACTTGAGGCAGAGAGAGAGACAGAGACAGAGAGAGACAGAAAGATACAGAGACAGAGAGACTCCAAATTAACAGACGTAGAAATGAAAAGGGGGACATAACAACAGATACCCAGGAAATCCAGAAAATTATTAAGTCATACTTCAAAAACCTATTCTCTACTAAAATGAAAAACTTAAAAGGAATGGACAGCTTTCTGGACAGGTATCACTTACCAAATTTAAAATAGGACCAGATAAATAATCTAAATAAATTTATAACCCCCAAGAAAATTGATGCTATTATTAAAAGTCTCCTAAGCAAAAAAAATCCCAGGGTTAGATGGTTTCAGGGCATAATTCTACCAGGTATTCAAAGAAGAACTAGTACCAATATTCCTCAAACTGTTCCATATAACAGAATCCAAAGGAATATTACCAAACTCTTTTTATAAGACTACCATCACCCAAATATTTAAACCACTCAAAGATGCAAAAAAGAAAGAGAATTACAGACCAATCTCCCTCATGAACACTGATGAAAAAATACTCAATAAAATGCTGGCAAACCAAATTCATGAATGTATCAAAAAATCAACCACCACGATCAAGAAGGCTTCATCCCAGAGATGCAGGGATGGTTCAACATAGAAAAAACTGTGAATGTCATCCATCATATAAACAACCTAAAAGAAAAAAAAAAAACACATGATCATCTCCTTAGATGCTGAAAAAGCCTTTGACAAAATCCAACAGCCTTTCATGATAAAAGTCCTGGAGAAATCAGGAATACAGGGAAAATATCTAAACATAATAAAGGCCATATGCAGCAAGCCAACATCCAACATCAAATTAATAGAGAGAAACTCAAAGCAATCTGACTAAAATCAGGAACAAGACAAGGCTATCCTCTCTCTTCTTATCTATTCAATATTGTTCTCAAAGTTTTAGCTAAAGCAGTAAGAGAACAAAAGGATATCAAGGATACAAATTGGAAAAGAAGAAGTCAAACTATCTGTATTTGCAGATGATAGTATACTAAAGTGACCCCCAAAATTCTACCAGGGAACTCCTACAACTGATAAGTACCTTCAGCAATTTTCAGGGTACAAAACTGACTTAAAAAATCAATAGCCCTCATAAACACAAATGATAAAAGGGCTGAAAAATAAATTAGGGAAACAGCACTAACTTTTTTTTGGGGGGGGGGAATCAGTCTTGTTTGGTTCTACCCTAGGTCTCTGAGCCATGCAATTTCAGGTCCCTGGCCATCTCCACAGTGTCAGGCATGGGCTCCCCGTCATCAGTTGGCCACTCCCACAGGCTCTGGGCTACAGTTGCCCCAGCACATCTTACAGGCAAGACAGACATGAGTCAAAGGTTTTGTGGGTGAATTGGTGTCCCAGTCCCACCTCTGGAAGGCCTGCCTGGTTACAGAAGATGACCCATTCAGACTCCAAATCCTGCTTCAATAGGCGTCCTTAATAGGGTCATCCTCAAAGGTTTCAGGAAGTTTCTACTACACTAGGTTTCCACATCACTCCCTAAGCACCCATCCCATCTCCAGTCATCTTCCCTGTGTGCTCTTCATCCCTCCTCCCCCACCTGATCCCTCCTGTTCCCATGCCCAATGCCCCCCCCTTCACCCACAAAATCTATTCTCTGTCTCCTCCTAGGGAGACCTATGTGTTCCTCCTGAGCCCTCCTTGCTTGGCCTCTCTGGGTCTGTGGATTTTTGTGAGATTATTCTTTACTTAAGAGCTAATTTCCACTTATAAGTGAGTACATACCATGTTTGTCTTTCTGGGTCTGGGTTACCTCACCCAGGATGATTTTTCTTAGTTCCATCTATTTGCCTGCAAATTTCATGCTATCATTTTAATAGCTGAATAATATTCTATTGTATAAATGTACTACACAAATTCTAGTTAGTATATAATGAAAACTGAGAGCCAGACATTGGGGGAAAAGGTGGAATATCAGAGGCTGGAAACAGACCACTGTCAATTCTCACCCAGCCAACTTTTCAAACTGGGTAAGTTCTATCATCAAGGGTCCTCAGCCTGACTGGTAGCTTCTACAGAATGAATGAATTTCTGATTTCTCCTGCCTTATATATCTTCCCACCCAGCTGTTTTACTTCCTGGTTCAACTCTGTATCATAATCCTAGAGTTAGGATTAAAGGTGTGAGGTACTCCTGTTTGGTTATTAGATCTTGAACTCACAGAAATCCAGAAAGATCTCTGTCTCCTGAGTGATGGGATCAAAAACGTGAGTCACCATTCTCTGACCTTCATGGCTTGATTGTGGGTGATCTATTCTTTGATATTCCAGGCTGATTTTATTAAATACAAAATATATAATCACATAAATGTACCACATTCTCTTTATCCATTATTCACTTGAGGGACATCTTGGTTATTTTCAATTTCTGGCTATTATGAATAAAGCAGCTATGAACATAGTTAAGCAAGTGTTCTTGAGGTAGGTTGGAGTATCCTTTATATGCCCAAAAGTGGTATAGCTGAATCTTGAGGTAGATCAATTCCCAATTTTCTGAGGAACTGCCATATTGATTTCCAAAGTGACTGTACAAGTTTGCACTCCCACCAGCAATAGAGGAGTGTTCCCCTTGCTCCACATCCTCTCTAGCATGAATTGTCTGATATGGGATGTCTTTCTGTACACTGTGAATATACTTTATTACCATTTGTTAGTAAATAAGCTGTTTTGGCCTATGGCAAGGCAGTTTAGAGGCAGGTGGGAAATCCAAGCAGAAATAAAGATGAAGGAGGGCGGAGTAAGGGAAAGATGCTGCCAGCTGCCACCCAGAAAGCAAGATGTAATATGGGACACAGGTAAAGTCACAGAGCCATGTGGCAACAACTAGATGAATAAAAATGAGTTGAATTAAGTTGTAAGAGCTAGTTGTTAATAAGCCTGAGCCATAGGCCAAATAGTTTGTAATTAATATAGGCTTCTGGATAATTATTTTATAGGAAGCTGTAGGACTGTGGGTAGGAGAGCTTTGGACCTTGGGCCAGACAGGACAGAAAAACTTCTGGCTACAGTTGTCCCTGTGGTTTTGATATTAGACATTTTGACAGGCATAAGATGAAATCTCAGAGTAGTTTTGATTTGAATTTCATTGATGACTAAAGATGTTGAACATTTTTAAGGTGTTTTTCAGCCATTTGAGTTTTCTCTATTGAGAATTTTGTTGAAGTCTGTACCTCATTTTTTAATGGATTGTTTGATTTGTTAATGTCTAGTTTCTTGAGTTCTCTATATATTTTGAATATTAGTTACCTATTGGATGTGGACTTGGTAAAAATCTTTTCCTGTTCTGGAGGCTGCTGTTTGTTCTATTGTCCTTTGCCTTGAAGAAACTTTTCAGTTTCTCGAGGTCCCATTTATAAATTGTTGATCTTAGTGCCTGAGCTGTCAGTGTTCTGTTTGGGAAGTTGTCTCCTGTGTGGCTGTGTTCAAAGCTGTTCCCATTTTCTCCTCTAAATATAGGCCACTGGGGAAGGAGTTTCCACACACCTGGAGGTGACTCATTGTATATGCTCTGTAAGTAAACCCATAACCTCATTGGTTTCCAAGAGTGGACCTGGGCTGAACCAGGCTTGTTTGTTGGTGAGACCTTAGTGGGAAGAAAGAAATTTTAGTAAGAGGTGGCTGTCACATTATGTCTTCAGTTAGTAAGAAGAAAAATGTAGGGAAATGACTGCAGATACTTTTAAAATAGCAACAAAACCCTTTTTGTTCCATCCAGAACCCCAGGCTATAGGATTGTGTCCCCCACATGGAGCAGTGGCCCCATCCTCAGTCAAACTTCTCAGATTGTTCCTGGCATCCCAGAGATTCCTTTCCTACATTACTCTAAATCATTCAAGTTTACAATGATGACTGACCATTATTACACTTACCTTGTTTCTGTTTCCAGAAACACTGTCAAAGAAGAGAGCAAGACGATATGTAAATACCCCGAGAATGTATCAACAAAAGCCTGTGTGAAAGGTCAATTCAGTGTTTTCTCTTCAGTGTAGATTTATATTTCACCTAGAATCATTCCTTAGTGCATTTTATGAATTAGCAAAAAGATTAAATACTAAAAGAAAGAACTGAGTAACTGAAGAAAAATGTGATTTTACTTAGAGAAATTGCTTAATTATATCTTAAAGATATATCTAGTTGCTATGACAACTAGGTGATGGCTCCCACAGGCTTTAGAGACAGAGTTTAGCAAGCTTTCCTCAGAACAGTGACAACAAATGAACATCCACTCTTTTGGCAAAATTCTTTGGGATTTAATTAGTTTATTAATTAATAATAAATTAATGGATAGTTGGTGGCTATCTCCAAAATCTAGTGATAATGCTTAACAAGCAAAGCCCACCATATAAACTGATCTGCTTTTAGGACAGAAAGCTACACACACAGGAGCTCAGGCCCCAGGTTCAAAGTCTCTTTCATGTAGTAAATCCCCAGTTAGCCAAACTTAATCCCTGAAGACCAACAACAGCTACTGCAGGGGCCTTGGTGATGCCCATCAAGGAAGAGGGTTGCTATGGAATCCGCAAGTCTTCCCCGCCCCCCACCCCAGGAGCTCGCAGTTAGATCTCAAAATCCACGCCCCGAGAGAGCAAACAGCCTGGGCTCTAGGCCTGGCACCTTAACTAGCTGTGTGCACAAGTTAGGGGATTTCTCGGTCTTAGGTTCATCGCGCATCAAATGATGACGGATCAGGCAGCGAAATATAATGAGGGTAACGTGGGAAAGGGACGATGTAGAGGTTACTAACAATACCTAACACGGATCCAAGTACATGCAGGCATTCGGTGGCCCCGTTTTCCTTCACTCGCACAGAAGCATCAATATCAGAGAAACCACGAGCTATAAGAGCTGTGCTGAGAAGCAAGAAGGGATCCCAGCTGTAGAAAATAACTTCAGTAAAGTCCCTGAGACGGACCAAGAGTGGACCCTGGGCAAAGCACGCCCTGGCACTGGGCTGTCCCATCATTTCAGGCACACCATCTGGCCAGAGAAGCACCCAGT
Organism: Sigmodon hispidus; assembly: GCA_004025045.1. Lineage (NCBI taxonomy): Eukaryota > Metazoa > Chordata > Mammalia > Rodentia > Cricetidae > Sigmodon > Sigmodon hispidus. The sequence continues at coordinate 292,727 of PVIH01000342.1, read as the reverse complement.
GAATGGGAGTCTCTCACAGAGTAAGCAGAGAAAATGAGTTAGGCCATCAGTTTGGGGGCCATGACAGGATGACAAGAGACAGAGCCTTTCTGGAAGGCTTAATTTGTTTGTTTTTTCAAATAAGTATGAGGTGAATATTCCAGCACTATAAGAGAAAGATGGTCCAATTGAGCTCGTCTACTGTGACAGAGTTCTTTGAAGCTCCAGATTCATCCATATCAAAGTCCTGTCTTCACTATGTCTGTATTAGAGGAACAGAGATAGTCATGGTTAACTGAGGTCTTGAAGCTGTAAGAGTGGAATTCTAATCCAATACGACTTATACAGGGTCAGACACACATTTCTCTTGTGTATAGATGTAAAGACACAGAGGAAGGCAGCCACTCCACACCAAGAAGAGATTCAACCCAGCATGACAGCACCCACGTCATCCTTATCTCTCCCTCATCTATGGGAAATGTGTCACTTAACACAAGGTCTCACTGCATAGCCCAGGCTGGCCTGGACCTGATGTATAGACCAGTCAGGTATTGGTCATCCTGCCTTCCAAGTGTTGGGATTAGAAGTGTGCACCATACTACCTGGTTTAAATTTCTATTTTGTAAGCCAACCAGATGATGGTATTTTGTTATGGCATACACAGGCTGAGTAAATGTTAACTAAAACACTCTCAGACAGTGTCCAAAACTCATTTATCCTGTGCTAGTCCCACACTTGGAGCTGTGGAGGAAGTGAGACAAGAGATGCTGCCTCAAAGTAGAGCCAGTCAGGTGTGGTGGCACATGCCTAGAACTCTGGGTTTGGAGTCATCCTGGCTGCACTCTGTGAGTTTGAGCCCACCCTAGGATGCATGAGATGTCTCAGCACAAAACATCCAACCACAACAGGAATTTGGCCTCTGTCACTCTGTCACCTGTACTGGAAGCAGTCTAAAGAGATGTCCTACTTCTTGAGTCTTTGCTACTAGCATCAGGAGAGAGATGCTGAAGACGGTTCCACAGGAGCTGAGCAGCCACTGTCCGACTTATTACAGGTGTCAGATGTGTCCCTTCTGGGGAAGATACCCATAGTTCCTGGTGTGATTTCCAGAAACAATAGGCAAGAGTCAAAAGTTCCCAGGGCAGCTGTTATGAGAGACGGTAAACAATTCATTGTGTGGGAACTATTGTAGGAACAAATCAGACCACAGGGGGATGTCTCACTGTGATCCAGGACAACTGTAAGCTAAAAGTACCAACATACTCTGATGTAAAATAAGTCATAACCATACCATAAAATATAGGTAGAGGGCCTTTGCCCCAACATTTTCAACCTTCCAGTCATTGTTGGAAGATCTAGGAGTTTGGTGTGTGTGTGTATGGAGGTGAGGGGTCTTTGCATTGAGACACTTCCCCTTGTGTTTATAACTCTCTGGCATTCCAAGGTAACAAGAAGTGAGTGAGGTTCAGGACCTTAGGGTCAGCCAACATCTTGTTCCCTGGGCCTCTCCATAACCATTAGACCCCTGGCATCATCATACAACCGTGTATCCATTACCACAGTGAGAATCACAAAAGCTTGTCAAGAGGAATTCTCAACTCCCATCTGAAACAGCCTCCTTGTTAGCAAGGTATAACAAATAGGACACAGCCACTTGTGCAAAAAAAAAAAAAAAAAATCCCCAGGAAAAAGTGGCATAGTGTTACAGAATGCTGTCTTCGGGGCATGATGTGGCTGGCACAGTCTCACAGCAGCTATGGTTATCTGCATACAACTGGGCCCATCCACATGCTATCATACAAGAGATCCTGGGGCCTTCCTCTTCCATGAGGATGACAGTGCAGCCATGGGTAAATTCCATGGTATTTCTCCTGGAAATAGCACTCTCCCATGCTCTCTCATAAGCAACATGAGTCAAATTCCTTGGGTCAGGAAGAAGAGAAACTATACAGAAAAGGAAAAGATCAGTGGGAATGATTGTCAGACAAGAAAGAGTAATGGATGAATATAATAAAAAAGACATCACATATAGGTGTGCCAGGCTTTTTCTTTTGAGCCACCAACTGTGGCAATATATTATATATTTAATAAAAATCAACCTGGAATATCAGAGAACAGAATCACCCACAGTCAAGACATAAAGGTCATGTTTTTAATCCCATCACTTAGGAAACAAAGATCTTTGGATTTCTGTGAGTTCAAGGCTTAACAGCCAAGCAGTGGTAGTTCACACCTTTAATCCTAACTCTGGGATTATGATACAGAGTTAAACTAGGAACTAAAAAAGTTTGGTGAGGAAAAAATATAAGGCAGGAGAAGTCAGAAATTTATTCACTCTGTAGAAATGACCAGTCAGGCTGAGGACCTTTGAAGATAACATTTATCCTGTTCGGCCTGAGAAGTTGGCTGGGTGAGAATTGACTGTGGTCTGTTTTCTCTCTTTGATATTCCAGTTTTTCCCCAATATCTGGCTCCAGGTTTTCATTTTATGCTAACTAGAGTTTGTATAATAACCAACCAGCTCTCAAATCATGACAGAGAGACTTCTTATCAGTTTTGAATGCTTGGCTTTAGTTTAGCTCTTTTCTGGCTAGCTCTCTTAAATTATCCTGATTCTTCTCTTATTTACCCTTTGCCTTGGGGCTTCTTACAGTTTTTATTTTCTTTCTGTAGATCTTACTTTCTCTGCTCCTTTGTCTGGCTGCCTGACTGACCTGGCTTCCTGCCCCAGGCATGCTCCTCACTCTCCCCCTCCTCTGCTTTCCTCTTCTTTCCCTAGACTCCGCCTTCTATTGATTCTCTCTCCCCTGTAAACCCTGCCTATCCTTTCTCTGCCTACCTACTGACCATTCAGATCTTTATTAGACCAATCAGGTACCTTAGGCAGGCATGATTAAAGAAATGTAACACACCTTTACACAGTTAAAGTAATATTCCTCTTCATAAACAAACATTAACACATCTGGATACACAGAGAAACCCTGTCTCCAAAAACAAAACAAATAATAATAAAAAAAGAAAGGATAACTAACACTATGGCTGTTTTAAAAAGTCATATAGGAGCCTGCCACTTTGTCTTTACTTTTGATAAAAAATATTTTTCATACAATATATTTCAACAAAAGTTGGGTTGCAGGCTCCTACCCAGGAAGCTGACCCAGGCTGTGCGGAGAATTGCAGTCGCTGGCTTGAGTTCCACCTTCTGAACCACACAGCAGTTTCTTTGCTCAAATGCTGTCATCTAGCATTTACTGCCATGCTCTGTGCAGGCAGGCATCTTTATCTTGGCAATTCTAAGCACAAGGCTGACCGGATATATCCCTATGATCATGGGCTTTGGGGCTAAAACAGATTCTGCTTACCCAAGCAGGCTAGTCATCTATTCATCGCTTTCACAGCAATAGACTTAGTTCCATTGTCACACATGAAACACGTTTGTGCCAAAGCTCCTGTTCATTTGCCTTGGAACACACTCCCAGAGCCAGAACAAAACTTTCATCAATGACCAGTGGTGGCTTATTGTGCTGTGCCCATGTCACAACCCCCACAACAAGACCACCACAAAGCCCATATCTGATGCAAATACAAAGGGGTTTATTGATTACAAGTCCAGGCTTGGGCCAACTCTCAATACTCTGGCACAGCAGGTGGATAAGATAGACCCCGAGACCCTCATAGTACAGAGGTTTTTGTTTTTGTTTTTGTTCTTTTTGTTTTGTTTTGCTTTGTTTTGTTTTTTTTAAAAAAAAATCAAAAGCAAGGAGCTTCCAGCCTTGACATTTCATGACTAGGTAAATTCATTGGCTACAGTTCTAAGGGAATTATTGTTAGCAGTTGCAGGGACATTTGGAAACCCACAGATATTGTTTACTAAAGCTTTCTATGCGTTGGTATGTCTGGGTAGGTTCTCCCTGTCAGGGGTCATGAGCTGTTCTGAGCCATTTGTGGTTGTTTTTAAAACTTTATGGAACTGAGTAGAGCTAAGTTCAGTCATTGGCCAAGTTCTGTTTAAAATGGAGTTTTATTTCAAAATGGAGTTTGTCTTCAATTGAACATATATGTGTGATGGCTGTTCTTGGGTGTCAACTTGACTGCATCTGGAATTAACTAAAATCCAACAGGCTAGGTACATCTGGGGGGAATTTTTTTCTTAATTAAATTATTTGAAGTGTGTGATGATATATTATATATTTAATAAAAAAAAACATGGAATATCAGAGGGCAGAGTCACCCACAGAGCCAAACCAGGAAGGTCAGAGAGTGGTGACCCACACCTTTAATCCCATCACTCAGGAAACAGATTCACCTGGATCTCTGTGAGTTCAAGGCCTAACTAACAGCCAGGCAGTGGTAGCTCACACCTTTAAGCCTAGCTCTAGGAAAGTTGAATAAGGAAGTAATGGGAGAACACTTCAGCTTTCCCGGCCACTGCCCTGGTCAGCTGAGGAGAGAGAGGTTTGGAGTCTGAGGATTTGGAGACACCGGCCTGAGGAGTTGGTGAGGTGAGAAGTGGTTGTGGTTTGTTTCTCTATCTCTATGATATTCAGCTTTTCCCCAATATCTGACTCCAGGTTTTTATTAAAATATGTAACAGAAGTGGGAAGATCCACCTCTAATCTGGACCACACTTGCTGCTGGCAGTCTATCTAAAGGGCATGGGATAAGGAAGTCTGATCCCTTCACCTGCCTGCTCTAGCTCTCACTAACAAAACATTCTCTTACTGGCATTGGATCTGACTTCTTCAGGAATTCAGTATACAATGAAGACCATTCATGATGATTTTGCTTCTGAAATTCTTTTGTTTCCTGATTACTGATACCGTATTTAAAACACATGAAGCCATGAATATAGACTATTTGGGGGGATTTACAACTTGATTCCTCAGCTGTAAGGTACTTCCTTGAGGGCAAGAGCCATGAATTATCTATCTATCTATCTATCTATCTATCTATCTATCTATCTATCTATCTATCTGTTATGCCCAAAGCTTGATCCACAGAGAGACCACTGCAGCCAGAGATGTCTAGAATGCAACAACAAGGTTTATTGGCAGTGCAATACAAGCATACTTCACGCTTCTGTGATAACAGAGCAAGAAGTAGGTCCTGTCTTTGGTTACATGGTGTCTTTTATAGGCAAAAGTTGTAACAAAGTTAGTTCCTTGGTGACAGGGTGCTGACGTGCTACTGATTGGCTGGTGCTTAGGGTCATTCTGTCCCAGAGTATCTTTGCATCCCACCTGCATGGATCCCACCTGGGCCCTATCTGGGGTGGCTGGTTTTTCCCAGAACTGAGCAAGCAAGAATCTATTCCTTTCCTAGAACTGGGCAGGTAGGAAGCTATTATTCTCTGAGATGGGAGGCCCACTGGTAGGTCTATTCTTTTAGGATATGTTCTTTTTCCAGGACTGATCAGGCATTCTCCCAGAACTGACTGGGCAGCCCCTCCCCGTGCCAGAAATGCAAAACTAAACTTTATTTTACCTTTTCATAAAATAGCTACTAGAATGAAAAATGGGGTTTCTTGAGCTAAGTTTTCTCTCTTCACTATCTATCCTCTATCTATCTACCTATCTATCTAGAAAAGGGACTTATTGAATGGCCTTCAGGTTATGATCCAGCTAATCCAACAATAGCTTTCTACCAACAGAAGATCCAAAAACCCAGTAGTTCTTGATCATGACAAACACAAAGGAATGACTATTTCAGCACAGACTTTAGGTGATGAATCTGCTAGGACTGCCTGCTACCTCTAAGGTTATCTTATTCTGTGAGACTCCTGCAGCTGTCATTTGCCCACAATTTCAACTGAGCAAAATTTATATGCTTAAGTTGAGATAAAGATTGTCAGTGGTGAAATTTTTCTTTTGTTGAATTTTACTTTTATAATTTTATAAAAAGAGGAAGATAATATGGTGACCATTTTAAAAGCACTGGGTTTTGATTATTTTAGACAACAAAATACTTACATTAAAGCCAGCTAGAGTCCAGACACATGGAGCATATACGAAGCAATACCAGGTAGAGCCACACTGCTTCCCACACCTACATACCTTCTGGTGTCTCATCTTTTTAAAACATATTACAGAGTTTTTGACATGCACAAACATTTGCAGTTTAGATGAATATTAAAACAACTTGATGGTTTTCTTCATTTTAATTTATTTTTTTGTTTTTATTTTATGTATATGGGTGCTCTGCCTACATTACATCTGTGTACCACATTTATGCAGTGCCCACATAGGCCAGAAGAGGGCACTGGATGCCCTGGGACTGGGATTACAGATGGTTGTGGGCTGCCATGTTGTGGGAAAGGAACCCAAGTCTTCTGGGAGAGCAGCCAGTGCTCTTAACCATGGAGCCATCTCTCTGTCCTTGTCTGTTATGGTGTAAACGGCCAACAGAGAAGTTTAAGGAAGACCTGATACTGATGAAAGAGCCAAATCTTTGAGGCTTGAAAGTTATTTTCTCAGCCAGATTCTTACACATCCCTTCCTTTGCTATCCTCACATCATAGACCTTTGCCCATTCTTTCTGTTGTGTACAGTGGGGCTGTGGAGGTCAGAGGGCAACTGGTCAGAGTGAGTTCTCTCCTTTCACTATGCAAGTCCTGGGAATTGAACTCAGGTCCTCATACTTGGTGGCAAGCGCCTTAACTTATCGAGCCATCTTGCCGGCCCCATTTATTTACCAACATAGAAAGAAGGATTATCTCTTCTTGGTGATTTTTCTATTTTAATTTTTGTCCAATTTCAAATGTTTTCTTCTTGAGGAGGAGCTGTATTCTTTCTGTACCTGTGAGGCCAGCCATATGTGTCCTGAGAACAGCTACTGATCTCAGGCCTGCTCACTAAATTGCTAGGTGTTTATAGAGGCTGGTAGGGGCCAGGGCAATTCAGGCATCTCAGCTGACTCTTGGCAGGAACCCGGCTGTGAGCTCCAGGCTCCAGAGGAGGTCAGCAGCTGGGTAGCTTTTATGACAACTGGCTTCTCACCAAGCAAAGGTGGGGCTGTTTGCCATGGCCGAGATTTTTTTCTTTCTGCTCTACTGAACAGCTGAGAGCTGACCCTAGTGTCCTCAGAAGAGGCTACTATTTTCTTTTTTTTTTTTTTTAAATTCAAGTTTTATTACTTTTTTGGGCACTGTAGTCAACAATTGAAATGCTTAGGCCATTCAAGAGAACCAATGAATATCTGCCACACAAGGCAGGCCGTCTGCATGTAGATCTGTGGCTCTGCCTCTGCAGTACATAGTCAATCTATTTATAAAACAAATACCAACTTCAATTTGAGACCCAGCCCCTCTTAATGACCAGTGCTTTCACTGCTGATGATCTTCAGCTTACACCTAATGCTGCAAGTCATAGTTCAGCCCATCTTAAATTTTTGTCAGAGCAACAAAAAGGTAGCTAATCCAGTACAACATCCCCAGCTATCCAGGGATCAAATTCCAGATCAAGATGGCAGAGCATCTTCTACAGTTGCATGTTCCTAGTCCCGATTCACATATCTGCTACCTTGATGCACTCTGGGGTTCAGTCCATGCTTACATCATACATGTCCTCTGAATACACAAGTAGGTAGTTCACAAGCCATAAAGTATAAAGCACGTTACCTCATACCCAGACTACATAGAAGAGACTGGCCTTAAACATCGCATGATCCTTTAAAGGGAATCTTAAGAGATTTACTCTTTCTACCTATGTGTATGAAAAGGGATGGGGCAGAGGGCAAAAGTGAAAATGCTGGGGTTGCTCCAGCTCAGAGGGAAACAGATAAAGAATCAGCAACTTTCTGAAAGATATTAGAGACAAAGGATGCAGCCAAGTGCTAAGTGCCTCCTCTTACTACTTCTCATAACTTGTGAAAATAAAAAAGGCCAGTTCTGTTCTGTCCATGACACCTAGAGGAGCCACCAAGTCTGTCCATAGACTGACAAAAGGCTGTGAGCTGTAAAAATCTTATTCACATGGTACAAACATATATAAAAACACACTGACGAAGTTCTAACATTGACATGATTTCTTCCACACCTGCTGTCTCAGCTGCTTTATTGTTGCTTCCTCTTGCAACATGATGTGATGCCTGATGATGGAGGGACATTAGGAGCGCCAGAAGGAGGAAGTCAGAAAGCCTTTGGGGACAGGAATTTCCTTGCGTTGCAGACATTTCTCCAAGAACTGCTTCAGACGTATGAAAGAACCCATCTGTCCTGAGCTTGTGATGGCTTCAATTCTGGGAAAGTAGTCTTCTTTGATGAGAAGTATCATCTTCCAGAACTGGACCTGGTACTGCTTCATGAGAGCATTCCCACACACCTCCAAGAAGTCCAATAGGAGAGTGGCTGTCACATCTGACAGAGGCTCCATGTTTAAGATCTGTGCCAACCAGCGCCACCCATGATTTAAGCCATGAGGATGAGCCTCCTGCCGATTTCCAGATGGCCACTGGAGCTGGATGATGGCAGCATAGAGACGGATCATGCCAGACATTCGTTTTAGAAAGTTGTCCTGTTGCTCTACCTTAGAATCAGTCACTTGGTAGCCAAGCATCCGTTGATAGTCCTCCAAAGCCATCCCTTCCTTAAAAGCTGGGTAGAAAGGAACAGAGTAGGGACATTTCTTGTGAAGATGAGCAAGAATAAGGTCCCCCACTTTGGGGTGGAGCTCCCAGATAGCAGATGCCACCACTGCAATGGGGAATGCTGCTTCATGGTGAGAGGCCACTTCCTCTTCCCCTTGTTTCACAAATTTCTCTGCTAGTTTGTACTGGACAAAGTCCAGCCCCTGTGGGTTAAGAGTGACAGACACAGAACGTCCACCAGATTGGACAGGCTTTCCAGAGAGCAGGCTATGAATCTTTTCAAAGACCTCCTTCAGTTTTGAACCTGCAATGGTGGAGATCTGACTCACTGGGATGGTGGCTGCCTTCTGCAAATCCATCTTTACTTTTTTGACCTGACTGTCTTTGCTGTTGGTCAGGCCCTCAAAGGCCAACACACATTTGGCAGATGCATCCTGAAGCTGCTGATACCACTGCATTGTACTATCTTGTACCTTCACCTGCAGGTCTTCATTCTGTGTCCCCGCTGGACGTGGGCTGAGCACAGAGGGCTGGGTGGGAGCCCCTGGTCTCTGCAGCACCTGTGATGCTTGAAGCTTGACTCGGGCCTCATCTTCATCCTGCTTCTTCTTGACTTCATAGGCTCTGGTGATCTCCTGCTCCAAATTTGAAAGGAGGTCTCGCATTTCCTGCAGGATTTGCTCAGCCTCAGCTTGGTGCTCTGCTGTGGGATAACCACTCTCCAAGGTGGTGCGAATAATTCCGGAGATGAGGCTACACAGCTGGTTGCCTCGGGTCTGGAAGGCAGCCAGGTCAACACTCAGCAGGTCCCTGTGCTGTTTGGAGGCATCCAATTGCTGGTTAAGCTGAAGGACCTCCTCTTGCAGGGTGTACAGGCTGCGTAGACGGACCTGACCTTCTTCCTTCCGAAGCTGCTCCTGCTCAGCCTGCTTCACACGCAGTTGTTCTGCCTCTCGAAGCTTCAGGTTGAGAATCTTGGCTCTGCGTCGATGCTCAGCTTTTAGCTTCTCCTGGTGGCCCAGGGCTTCTCTCTTCTCCATTACTTCCTGTAAATCCTGGAATTCCTTATGCAGCTTCAGTTCCTTCAGCTCATCGAACCTCTTTAGTTGTTCAGATGCCATCTCTGAGAGGGCTCGCACCTTCCGCTCCTGCTCCTCCTGCCACTGTCTCAGGCCCTCTGTTCCTCTCATACTGTGAACCAATTCGTACATTCGGATGCAGCCTTCCACTTTGATGGCTCTGGAGGGTAGAAGTGCAATAGGCTCTGTGCGCTGGAACTCATGTGTGCTCTTGGTTCCATTTGGTGCTGAAGGAGAGGGGGATTCTGGGGTGCTTTTGACAGGAGACTTAAGAAGTGATTGTTGGTCCAAGCCTGAAGCAGATCCTGAGGATGGTGAATTATCAAAGGAAGTAGAGTTCTCTTGTGTGTGGGGTAAGGTGTTGGGTAGGATGTGATCTACCACCCATCCAGAGTAAGAAGATAGTTTGGGAAGAGATGTGCATTCTTCCAAAACATCCTCGTAGCGCACCAGCCACTCGCGGTGATAGCGCAGGCGGCTTTTGCTGGAATTGCGCAGCGCCCTTAGTGTTTCCCAGCATCGACCCTCAGATGGCATGGCGGGCCACCAGCAGCAACGCAGAAAACCCTACTGACAAAACAAACCCTCGACTCCGACGCCCAGGAGGCGCGGGCTCCCCGAGGCTACTGTTTTCAAAACATGATTTAATCTTGACATCATATGTTGCACGAATTCTGGTTATAATGAAAGAAACTCAGAGCCAAATAACAGGGAAAGGTTGAAATATCAAAGAGAGAAACGCCACAGTCGTATCTCACCCAGCTATCTTCCAGCTTCCTTAGCCTTGCTCCTGGATTCTTCTAATTGCTGCTGTTTTGTTAAGCCTGCCTTAAATACCCTTCTCCTTCAGCTGATCCCATCCAGATTAAGATAAAAGGCATAGATCACCACTCCCAACTTTCCCAGTGCTAGGATTAAAGGTGTGTGCCTTTGAAGCCCAGCTGTTTGGCCTTGTACTCACAGAAATCCAGAACTCCTGGAGCTATGTGAGTTACCACTGCTCTGTTGTCCCTGGAACTGCCTAGTTTTGACTGTGGGTTGATTTCTTGATATTCCAAGTTTTACTAAATATGTAACATGTCACCACACTGATAACTTAAATTTTCTGTTTGGGGGTAGTTCAGAATGTGGATAGTATCACATCACAGAATGGACATACAATTTACAAATAATGTCAACATAGTGAAAGGGTTAATTCTTTAAACACGTACACTTATGTGAAATTGCATGCATTTTCCACAGTGTCATAAGTTTAATGTAGAGCACTCTACCACTGAACTGTATTTTCAGTTCAAAGAGAAAAGTTGTTTCTTTTAGAATTTTTTTATTAAAAATTTGTACACTACTGGTCTATGAGCTGATTGTCTAGAAAGAATCTGTATGCACTTCTCCAAAAAAGAACTTTAGAAAGCTTCTTTAGGAAAATCTAATTCAAAACAATTTCAAATGGTCATAGATTTGAGCATTGGGACATCTAATTAAAATATGTCAGATAAAAATACATAAGTATATAAGAAATTTTAAAAATAAATCAGTCATCTTTGAAAAACGTTAGTGAACCAAATAACTGATCTGAAAATTGGGCTTTTCTGTGTGTTGTGCTGAGCATACTACTGTGGTTCATGTTGTCTCTGGACATTCCTTACTGGAAACATCATCATCAAATGATATGCTGATGGCCCTGAAGATGGGGCCTCCAAGAAGTAACTAGGATGTGCTGAGGACATGAAAAGACAGAGGCCTGAGAGCATACAATCCACTGTGGCTATATGATGTCTCCTGTAGTCAATAATACTACCAGCTCTTTAAAATCATACCACCTAGGTTATAGATGAATGGATGATGTAGAAGAAGTTTAAAATAATAAATAATGGATTTTCTGTCCCCCCCATACCAAATAATAAGGGGTTTTTTGTTTTGTTTTGGGTTGTTTTGTTTTGTTTTTTATTGTTTTACCAATGCAGTAAAGCCAGATCCAGCTCACCTGAAAAAGGGATAATAATAGTTTTATTTGAGCAAAACAACTCCTGGGCAAGTTCTCCAGTCCCAGAGATTGAGACCAAAGAAACTGCACCCTCAAATTAAAGTGAGGAGACTTTATAGGTTGTAGGCGAGGGGTGATGACATGTTGGGTTTGTGCCCGGGATGGTCAAAAGCTGTGGGGGGGGCAGTGAAAGGTCCTGACCACCATTAGGTCCTGACCACCATTAAGTCCCCTGAGCTCTTATCAGGAGAAGCATCTGTCAGGTGGGCAAGATGACCCTAGGCGACAGCTATTAGGAAAGAGAACACAGGTGTACTTACTTACACTGGCAACATCTTGTTGTGTCAATTTCCCGTTTGCCCAAGTGGCCAGACTTGCAGTATCCTGTGTGTTTAAATTGTTCAAAGTGTAACCTGGGTCAGAACTTTAGCGTATACGGAATCAAGCTTGAAGTGTGTACAGGTTAGTGAGATTCTACTCAAGGCCAGCTCCTCTTTGGGCGTTATGCTGAGCTGGACATACACTATATTAAAAAGATTTTTTCTTCATTAATCTGTAAGTGTGCTGAATGATTTCTCACTAGAAAGGCATATATTTATTGTAGAATGTGAGGAATGGGTTGCTTTTTTTATACACTGTCCAGTCTAGAAAATTTGTCACAGCAGCAGAAAGGAGATGAGATGGCCATGAGTCCTCATTGTGCTCTGCAAAGGGAAATACCTCAGTGTTTTCTCTTTCTCCACACACATGAGCACAGAAGACTAAACTACCAGTATTAGGCAAATCTCAAATGAAGTAAGACTTCAAACATCCAAATCCAAATCAGATCAAGCACATAAATAGATTAACCAGATTTGGGGAAATGTAAAAGCCTGTGGAATCTGTTCAGAACACCAGAGTAAAATTAGACTGCAGAAGCCCAACTAACTCTATTTTTAAAAGAAGAAAAAAGGAAAGAAATGTGAGGGGCTAGAGAGATGGCTCAGTGGTTAAGAGTACTTGGTGCTCTTGCAGAGATCCTGAGTTCAGTTCCTAGGACCCATACTGGGTGGCTCACAACCATCTGTGAATCTATGAGGATACAGCACACTCCTATGGGCTCTGCAGGCACCCCCCATTTCCCACACACAGCGTACATTCACATAGTTATACACATACACATAAATACAAACAAAACAAATATTTAAAATTAAAACAAAACAAAAATTATGAAACAGCATGATTTGAACACTGATTAGGCACTAAGAGGGCTTAAGTTGGGCAATGTTTTGGGTGATGTGGATTTTTTTGTATGTGTGTATTACACTTGTTTGTTTGTCTTTATTTTTCAAGACAGAATTTCTCTGTGTAGCCCTAACTACCCTGGAACTTACTGTGAGACCAAGCTGGCCTGACTCATAGAGATCCACCTGCCTCTGCCTCCAAGTGCTGGAATTAAAGACATGTACCACCACAACCCTGCTAGTGCATCACACTTTCAAGAGACTAATTATGGAGTATCTGCATGAAATATTCTCTTGGCTTCCATTTACTTCTAGAAAATACAGTGGGGTAGGAGACAGAGTCACATTTATAAGTGATACAAGCGTGTGCTTGAGTTTGTGATTGACATAGCAACATTCCACTTCACTGTATTTGTCTCCCTTAATGCATCTTTGAAATTATTCACAATGAAAGTAGAGTTTTCCACAAGAAATTAAAAGCTCAATAAATGGACTGGTGCAATTAACAGATAGTTCTCAAAGGATGAAATATAAATGGTCCAAAAAATGTCTAACTCCACTAGCTTTCAGAGAAATGCAAATAAAAGCTACACTGAGATCCCAATCAAAATGGCAGCTAATAACAGCAAATATTGGCATAAATGTTGACAAAAGCAACCCTTGCACACTGCAGATGGGAATGTAAACTTGCCTTGCAACCACAGAAAGCAATATGCGTCTTCTCAAAAACCTAAAATTAGACCTGCTGTCTGACACAACTATGCCACTCCTGATTATGTGTCCCAAGGACTGCAAGTCAACACATGCCAGGGACACTTGGACATCCATGCTCCTTGTAGCCCTATCCACAACAACCAAGTTACGGAACCAGCCCACGTATCTAGGAACAGGGGATGGATAACAAGCATAACAATAAGATTTTCTAGCCATAACACAGAAAAAGTTATGTCATTGGTAGGAAAGTAATGCAACTGGAGAGAATTGCATAAATCACATTAAGCCAGCTTTAAAAAGACAAATAGTGGCATATTTATTTTATTTGGGAGTCTCAGATTTTACATAGCTATGTGAAATCATGTTAGAACATATGACAGATAGGTAGAAGAACACAGAAGGCATGATGGGATGTGAGGAGCAGGTCCGAGGAGACTGGAGAGGGGAGGCTTATGGAATACATAGCACATGTGTATTTATATGACAATGCCCCATGTGGCATGAGCAGTGAACAAACACAATGGGGAAACATCTGTTCTTAAAAACATTTTTTGATAGCTAATACTCAGAAACTAGCTTCCTAACCCACACACCAGGGAATGTATTTCCCAGAAATAGCAAATTGAAGGCTCTGGAGGAACCCAGGAACAAAACTGGTTGAAAGGACGAGTGAATCTCTGGTGTGGTCTTACCTCTGAGGAAATGACAAGAGAGAAGGGGTGGCCAAGCTGCCTCAGCAGGTAAAGCACTTGAAGGGCCAACCTGCTGACTAAGCTGACCCCAGAGCCCAAGGAGGAAGGAGAGAACTGTTGTAGGGTATTTTGTTTGTGTTCTGACAACACTTGCCTGAAGATCAGAGGGTGGAGTCAGTCACTAGTCAACCACAGAGGCCAGGCCTTTAATCCCAACACTAAGGAGGTGGTGGCAGGAATATAAGGTGGGTGGAGACAGAGTCTTGGCTCCTTTCAGTCTGAGGATTCACAGAGGTAAAAAGTCTCTAGTGGTCGCAGCTCTGCTTCTCTGATCTTTCAGCTTTCATCCTAATAATTCTTGATAAAACTAATTAGAATCAAGCTTTGAGAAGTGACTATGGAAAGCTGTCCTCTGACTGCCATATGTGCACTATGACATGCACAACACGCATGTGCGCAGACACACACAGAGACACAGACATACACACACAGAGACACACACAGACATACACACACACAGACACACACACAGACATACACACACACAAAGACACAGACATACACATACACAGACATATACACACAGAGATACACACACAGACATACATACACACAGAGACACCCACACAGACATATACACAGAGATACACACACACAGACACACAGACATACACACACACACACACAGACACAGACATACACACACAGAGAAATACACACACAGACACACAGACATACACACAGAGACACACACAGACACATACAGACATACACACACACAGAGACACACAGACATATACACACACAGACAGAGACACACATACACACACACAGACATACACACACAGAGAGACACATAGACATATGTCAGGGACCAAGACCCTGGCTTGAGCCTCTAGGCCTCTAGCTAAAGGCTACCATGGGAACTTACTGAGAAACCAACCACTGAGCCAGCACAATGTTCTCCCAGGTAGAATAGACATTCTCCCAAGTAAAATAGATGTTCTCCCAGGTAGAATAGATATTCTCCCAAAGTAAAATAGATGTTCTGGTTTGCTTCACAGTAACAGAGAAGTAACTCTAAAGAATAGAATAACAGGAACATTCTGTGGCTAGGTTACTTAGCAATCCTCGCATAAAAGTAGCTCTAAAGAATAGAATAGCAAGAACATTCTATGGTTAGGTTACCTAGCAACCCTCCCCTGAAGCAAGACCAGTCACCTTTTTACCTTGCCAATATCCTGTTTCCCCTGGCCAGCTTCCTGCAGGTGTTTGAAGACTGCCCCCTCCCAATATTCTGCTTTAGAACTATATAAGCATGTATAGAATTGGAATAAATCGCAGCTTGAACAGGCTCCCATTTGTCCTGCGGCCTTCCTTTGTGTCTCCCTTCCCTTCATTCTCTCTCATAGGTGGTCTCCCGTGTTGACACCCCGCGGGTCGGGTCAGACATACAGACACACTGACACATGCACACACCCAAAGAGACATACACACACACACACACACACACACACACACACACACACACACGCAGGCACACAGGCACATACACAGAGAGACATACAGACATAGACACACACAGAGACACACAGACACATACACACACCCAGAGAGACATACATAGACACACACAGAGATACACACAGACACATACACACACCCAGAGAGACATACAGACATAGACACACACAGAGATACACACAGACACCTACACACACCCAGAGAGACATACAGACATAGACACACACAGAGTCACACACAGACACATACACACATACAGACACACACTAGGTAAATAAATAAATAGAACAGAAGGACAATGGTCTTGGTCATTGTCTTTTCCAGAATGTCCATTGTAAAAAGGAAAATCAGACAGTACTAAGTGCTTTTGGTTAACTTACAGGGATGGTAAAGTGTCATGCGTGATATATCTTTACATTTGTTAAGGTTCATGTTCTTCCCTACCTCATTTTACTTCTGCAGGACTGGCCAAGGCATCAGTGCTGGAGAATATTTCATTAGGTCCTATCATTATATATGTAAATATATGTATGTGTGTGTATATAAATTATCACATTTTATACAATACAATATACACATTAGATATAAATGCTATATTATTTATACATTGGCAATATGTTAATAATATATTATATATATTTATAAATGTATATGTAAATTATATATGTAATACCTATATGTAAAAGGTGATACTAGCTTCTTTAGTAAGTGTGGGTGCAAGTATGTTTAGAGGAGCACTAATGTGTTCATGTGGAGATTAGAGGTTGTCTTTAGAAATCTTCTGTGGCTTCTACCTTATTTTTAAGACAAAGATCTTTCATTGAAACTGGGATTCCCAATTTGGGTTAGACTGGCAGGTCATTGAGTCCCTGAAGCCAGCCTATCTCTGGTTTCAGTTCTGGGGTACAGGAACTGCCACTGTTCCTGGCTCTACAAAGGTGATGGAGATCCAAATTCAGGTCCTCATGGTTATATAGCATCACTTTACCACTGTGCAGTCCACTGCCTCAGTCACACATCCCTAAGGACAAGTTTTAACCCAGTTTTATATAGAAGACACAGGTCTTTCTGCTTACAGCTGCGCTAGGAAAACCAGAAACATTAAATACACAGAATTGTCCCTTCAAAGGAAGAGATGTAAAACCCATTCTCTTAGTTAGGATTTCTGTTGCTATGAAGAAACATTATGGCCACAACAACCTTTATAACAGAAAACATTTAATTGGTGTTTGCTTACAGGTTCAGAGGATTAGTCCATTATCACCATGACATAAAGTATGGCAGCACACAGGCAGACATGGTGCTGGAGAAGGAGCCACAAGTTCTACTTCTGGATTGACTGGCAGCAGGAAGAGAAAGACACTAGACCTGGCTTGAATATTTGAAACCTCAAAGCCCATCCCAATAACGTATTTCCTCCAACAAGGCCACACCTCCTAATAGTCTAATGGTGACCTCTGTGCTTTCTGGCCAGGGTACATCTGGCTCCCTCAGACTCTTACCTTGAGCACTGTTTCTCAGCCAATCTATAAAACCTATCTTTATGAAATAGATCACATATACTTTACAGAGTTTCAATGTAATTAGTTTTATTTATTGTTGGTTTTTTAACAAATTCAGTAGCTGTCCCTTAAGCAACTACTGTTTTAATTGGCCATTTCAACTCTGCAGCTACACAGCAGCTATTCAACTGCACTGGCCGTAGCCAGGTAGGATTTTGTTCCCTCAGGCAGCTCTATCACAGCTGCCAAAGGGAACTTTATCTAGATCTCTATCCCTCAATAGAGTTGAGGATTCAAAAGTGGAGGTGAAATTCTGCTCACTCAAAGAGGCTGAATATCAAGTAGCCAACCTCTTCTCCTAGTTTGCATTTCCCTAAAGCAGGCATCCTTTTGCCCAGCCCCCACGAAAGAACCCTAGCTACACATGGTTCCTCCAACCACTTCCTGTCAGCTAGATGCTGACTCAACCTCCTGACCCTTGGTTAATTTTATTTAGTCAAACAAATGTAACATGTCTTTGCATCATTAAATAAATGTTCCAAAGCATAAATGAATGCAACACATCTTAAATTAATATTCTACAACATTTTCTCCCTTTTGTCTAAATAAAAATGTAAGCTTTTAGCTTTAACATAGTAAAACTGCACAGAACAAAATAGTTATCAAATAATAATTACAATATTCATTTCATTTGTATTTAGCAAATTCAGAGAAAATACTCCCTCCATCCCATTATAGTGACTGTAAAGTTTTATACCTAATTTATTTTCTATCATAATTAAGGAGACACCTATTTAGTTTTCAAATGCATCAAAGGTGCCCAGAAGGATGTAATATTACTTAACAATGTCTGGCTGCCTGGGCAGTCACGCAAAGTTCCTTTGCAACATTAGGGCATTCATCTTCAGTCTATAGGCCTGGAAGAATTTTCAGTGAAGCAGGAAATCTGAAGGACTGCCTGCCTTGTATTGGCAAATTTTATCAGTCACTTTCCTCTGTGTCCTACAAAATGTCTGGTAGAATCTTCAGTGAAGCAGGAATTTTGAAGGACTGTCCTGCTTTGTTTTGGAAAAGTTCAACAGTTACTTTCCTGTGGATCCTGAATGTCTAGTCTATACAGATACTTTCAGGCAGTTCAAGCAAGAGTAACTTCTTGGCCAAATGGAAATTTATAAGGAATTTCTTTGATGCCCATCATCTGAAGTAAATTGGTACTACCAGGAGCAGATGTGTCTCATTGTCATGAAAAACCTATGCTAACAAAACAATTTAAATGCCATATTCTATAGCTCCTTGAAGTGTTTGAAGGCCATCTATCAATCTAAAATATATCTCTATATGATCTTGAAAACATATCTACAAATTTGATTGTTATAAGTGACTAACTAATAACCTGTGTTTCTTGATTATCCTAAGTAGTTTATTATAGCTTTTAAAAACTAGGACTTTATCTTACATCTTTAAATGAACTGCATAGGTACAATACTTTAAACAAAAGTACAAACATATATACAGTATAACAAAAATAACTTTGTCTCACTATACTATATTCCCATAAACATCCATAACCCACCAAATAACCAAAGACCATTTACCCCATGTCTTTTGGGAATTCGGGCATTGTGTTCTCTAGACTGCTTCTTGTTGCCTGTGGGCAAAGGCTTTGTTAGAAGTCCCAGAGAAAATTGAGATAATGGCCAAGTCCTGGAAAGGCCAGCTATAACTTTTATTGATTTATATCACCTGTAAGATTTAGGAGTTCTCCATTGATCAAACCTGCTCTGTCTTATTCTTGAAGGAATCCACATCCTTTCGTCTCCTGTGGGAACAAATCAAAACCTTTTCTCTAAAGAATTTTTAATTTCCATTTTACAAATTCATCTTTTGACTTTTTTAAAAAAAAGTTAAGATAGCCCTAAATTATCTAGGTTGGTTTAATTTGCAGTCATGTTCATAAGCCCAGCTGTTGCTTGCTCATAGCATTCAAAATATTCATAATCAACAAATACTACATAGGATCCAGATTCTCTGTGTATTTCCCATCTTATGTGGCTTTTTTCTTTTATATTACTTTCACTCTATCCTTAGGGAAATTTTTTTAGACTTTTTTTCTATGACTGTACCCTTTTTCTTTCTTTCTTTATCCTACACACATTGTAAAACACACTGGGACCTGTTTAGAGGTTTTTGTCCATCTGGACCTCTTTTACTTCGTATCTCTAGTCTTTTCTGACCATGTGAGAAAACTTTAAACTGCTAAAAGCTACAACTGGGTCTTTCATGACACTCTACCAGCGGGCTCTGCCCATTTCTCCGGTAGTGAAAGTGAACCTAAAGTTCCTGGTCTAGTTGGAGGTGCATGACCAGGAACTACATTCACTTTTCTTAGAGCTCTAGAATACTTAAATTACCTCTTAAAGGAGCCATGCACAATTCAGCCAGAACACTGACTTTCCTGTCCTTTAGAGCAGTGGACATCTGAGCTTTTCCAACAGGTTCCTGGGTTACATGGTCTCAAATCTCCTCCTTTGCCAGTGGCCTCCAAAATAACCCATCTGCCCTGCTCCTGAAGCTTTCTCAGCACTACTGCGATTAATGACACCTGTTCTGTCTTTAGGTGGCCTCGTTTGTGGCCATGAACACTGCTCTCATCTCTATCTTCTCTCAAAGCATACTCCTAAAAGCTGAAGATGTTCTCCCTGCATAGACAGCCATTTTGACCAGGTCTTACAGGCTACTGTGTTCCCTGGGAGCTCACTTCTCTCAGGAACATTGGTCCTATTTCCAAAACCTAGGGAGATGGCCAGGTGATGAGAGGATCCATCTGCACTGACCTTGAACTCCTCCGCTTGCACCAGTTTGGTTTTGCTTCTCTCCTTCAAGGCATATTATAATTCTTATTTCAAAGTAAACGAACCCCTCAAACTGGTCCTATTTTTTCAATCACATTTTTCTCTAAGATTCTTCATCTTGATATTTGAAGAACTTGTAATTATCCCATTTTTTTCTGAGAGATTGAGGGGCTTTTGTTCAAATGGGAGCCCTTATATCCTCAATAGTAGTCAGAATTTCCCACAATTTATCTGTAAAAGAATTGCTCACTATGCTTCATATATGAGAATCATGTTCACACAATCAGCATCCCTGCTGTCTTAAGAGTCTGAGACTAGCCAAGCAAAGAACTGTCTGTACTCTTTCAGATATGTAAAGTGACTTCTGGCTAGTTTGGCATAGACTAAGCATCCAATACACACTAGCTATCATTATTCCTATTATTATATTAAATCCAGGTGGCTCTCTGTTGTAGGAAAAGGGATAACTCCCTTGGCCTTAGCTGTCTTTGTTCATGAACAAAAAATTTCCTTTTGGAATTTCTTTCTAAACTCAGACTCACATTTTCAGGCCAATGTCAGCATATTAAAAACTTGCTGGTGCTTCTCCTAAAAGCTAGAACAAGCCTTCTGAGTCTTTACCATTGGGAAGAGAAAGGTCATTTAGCTCTTGTGTTTCTTAGTTACCCTCTCTTCACCCTTCCGCTGTTCAACACAATGCAACTAGCTCACCACATTCAACAAATACCACTAACTGCCTCGTTAGAACTATTAGAAACCATGGAAGGACAGAAGGCTCTTTCTCTGATGAGGTCTACATCCTGGGCAGCCTGGTTCTCAGGCAGTATCAAGGCTAAAACTCTAGCTGCATGGTAGAAAGCCTGTTGCCATGGTTTCTGAGACAGAATGTAATGGTTAATGGTTATTGTTAACATGCCTGGATTTAGAATCACCAAGGAAATACATCCTTGGGTGTGTCTACAAGGTTCAGCTGAAGAGGAAATGGGGGGTCCCTATATACACCACAGCTGGCAGAAAAATGATCCACAGAGAGAGAAGAAGGAAACGTCCGTTCAGCTCAACTTAGCCAGGCTAGCTCAGACTTTTGGAATCTGACAACAGGCTGATTATTTTAGACATTTTTAAGTGTAGTGTAATTTGGGGGAAAGTTTTCTGGTAACAATAATCACAGTGCCATATGCATAATAAACTTTAAAATGTGCCTACGTCTAAACTCTTTCCCAAAGTACATGTGACCTTCATCATGGATATGGGATCTACAGCTTAGGGGCCTAGGATCTGGTGTGGTCTCAGACAGAGATAGCTTAGAGGTCAGCAACATATAAAGTACATGTGATATCTCCCCTAAGAATGGAATCTATTGACTGAGGAACAGTTCTGGGAGATCTGTGAGGTCTGGCCCCACAAATAGCAAGTGTCACCAGTTCATGAACAACATCCATTGCTAGCCTTCTGGGTGGAAAACAGGTATTCGTTTTCTCCATTGAGGAGATAGCTTTGTGTGATTAATATTCCTGCTTTCTCCAAGAACTGTTCACTTATCTGTGAACACCTGTGCCTTCTACAAAGGAAGGCATACCTTATGTGGGTGGCCCCATTTCCTGGATTTGGGTCTTGGACTGCTTACAAAAGAAAAGATAAGATAAGCAATAGTATTTCTCTCCCTCTGGTTCCTGAGTGAATGGAACATGACCAGCCACATCACAGCCCTGCTGCTGTGACTTTCTCACCATAATGGATTACATCACCTAAGAAGAAATCTTTCCCCTCTGAAGATGGTTCTTTCGGCTGTTTGTATCCCAGCAATGAGATGAATAAGTAACTGATATACAGGAGCAGACGCAAAAATGGGAGACAAGATTCCCCTTCATGGCTCTTTGGAAGAGAAAGAAGAGGTAACCAAGAGATGGGGAGACCCTAGCAATATGAAAACTTCAAAACAAAGCTCTCATTTTCAAAAAAAAAAAAAAGAGAGAGAGAGAAAGAAAGAAAAAACAAGAAATCATTTATTTTTTTTTCTCTGTGCATAAAGAACATATAATTTGCACAGAACATCAGTGAACACACTGGTGGTTGTTTGTGGTTTTGATAGGATGATTTGGTGACCCAGGAGCCTCCTGGGCTAAGTCACACACTCAGTTAATGATCACAGTGTCAGCCCAGGCATGTCTCCCCTCTGAAGAGCCCAGGTTTATGGCCACAGAGTGTAGCATAAAGCATGTAACTGGTCCCAGAGTTTGTTCCCATTGAATCAAGGGAGCTTTTGCTTAGTTAAAAGCTGAGAATACTTGATTACTTTTTGTGAATCCCAGCTGCATTTTTTTTTCTTAAAAAGGCAAAGAAATACAAAGAAAACAATTGTATGGAACAGTGACTGTTCATTTGCATGCTGAAGGAGGCTGGGACGCTAAGGTTGTCAAGTGTCAGGCTGTTTTTCCTAAAGAGCTTCCCAGGTTCTGTGTCAAGCAGTCGACCTTTTGTTATTTTTTGAGTTTTGACTCAAAACTACAAAGCACAAGCTCCAAAACATCCATTCTAAAAATAAGTTCATTTTATTTTTTCAGAAAACTCCATTACATTTTAGTGTGTGCATGCACATGTGTGTATGTGTGAGCATGTGTGTGTGTGTGTGAGCGTGTATGTGTGTGTTCATCTGTGTGCATACACATCTATAGAGGTCAAAGGACAATAGGTAGGTGTTAGTTCTTTCCTTCTACCATGTGGGTCTCAGGGCTCAAACTCCAGTGGTCAGGCTTGATAGCAAGTGCTTTTACCCACTGATAGATCTTGCCAGACTCGGAACATAATTCTAATATGAAGTGGAACAGATGAAACACCATCTGGCTAAGCTCCCCAACATCTCTACTCCAGGTTCTAAGACTAAACTAAAAAACATAATTTCTTTGGTCATCCAGATAATATCTTCATGAATATCTTTAAAACTGCCAGTGTAAGGCACATGGAAGCCAAGCTTTCTTTTTTTGCCATATAGTCTTACTGTGCTATTATGTCAGTGACCATTTTGTCACTGTAGTGGTTTGAATGAAAATGGTCCCATAGGCCCGTAGGGAGTGGCACTATTGGGAGACACGGCCTTGTTGAAGGAAGTATGTCACTGAGTGTGGCCTTTGAGGCCCACTCTCTTCCCTGTTGCCTGAATATCCAGTTGTAGAACTCTGAGCTACCTCTCCAGCACCATGTCTGCCTACTGACAAGTCTCACCGTGATGATAATGGACTGAACCTTAGAACTGTAAGCCACAATTAAATGTTTTTCTTTTGAAGAGTTGTTCTGGACATGGTGTCTCTTCACAGCAATGAAATCCTAATTAAGACAATCACAGTGGTACTGTGTGACTGTAATGTGTTCAGTGCCCTGGGCCACTACCTGGAGATACAAAAGAACATGGACCCTGTTCCCATGGGCACAAATGCCCTTCAGGCAGGAAGATGATCAACAACACAAACATCATAGTGAAGCCAGCCTGGGGGGCAGCGAGATGCAAGCAGTGGTGATCTCAGTTAAGACTTGATCCCACAGCAATGGTCCTCACTGAGCTGAGATCCTAACTCCAGATCTCCTCACAACTTCCAGCATGTTTGGCTTCCTCGAAAAGAAATTTGGGGACAAAAATGTATTCTGTATACATACTTCCAAAACATCTGAGGCCTAGAAGGGCATTACAAATGCTTTCTATGGATGCATGCCAACAACCATTTGTCCAGACCTGCAGATGGTGCACCATGTGTGGCCATAATGTGAACCCAGGACTTTGGTGGAGACTGTGGTGTGTTATATGGGAGGTGGGATGAAGTACACAGGAGATTTCTTTACCTTCTTCATTTTTCTATGAACCTGAAACAATAGCTTCTTAATAGTAATTCCTGTTTGAGATTCAAGTAGCATATTCTAACAGCAGGCCATTTATTAGTACAAACTTCAAACATCTTTATCTGATTTACTATAGCATCATACTACATATTTTTGAACAAAAATCAAATAAAATCACAACTAATATCCATCCAAAGCCTATCCATGAGGTTCACTCAATATGTCCAATATGGACAATATGAATAAACAGTGATGGAATCCTTTAGTGTCTTATACCTCGGAGTCACTCTAATGTTTTGTGATTGCTCCATGTATGTTTGTAAACATTGTGAGTTAGGAATCATGAGAAAATGAGGCCATGGGCAGAGCTATAAGTGTTATTATTCACTGCAGTGTTCCCAGTGCTAATGTCTTATATTTAACAAACTTTCCCATTGACTCCACTTGGTGTACTACATTCAAACTATAAAGAGACGTCTTCAGACTCATCCCTCACAGCTCCTTTCAGAATTATGTCATTTGAACAGAAAGTCTTCCAATGGGATCAAAGGGAACCAACAACCTTCCAGAGCAGCCAGAGTTGTGTAACAGAATTAGATATTGGGACCTGTGGGGTCCCTTCTTGATATGCCTGGAAGACCAGTGATTGTCCACTCCACGCCTCTCAGATTGCTGGTGGAGACATTCCTTTGTGTCCAGTGTGACATCTTGCCTGCATACCTCAGGGAAGAACTGCCCTAGAGGAATGTCAGGAGCAGGCTGATCCTCTGCTGTCACCTTGTCCAGGACTCTGGATCCACAGTGTAGGTCTTTTACTGGGGTCAATTGACTCAGTCACACGGGTCTCCATTGCCATCCAAATGTCCCCCTCTCTCCCAGCTTCTTCCAGATCTATTGACACCTCAAGCAGCACACTTGGAAGCAGAAAGATGGAGGTAGATTTTCTGTCTGACATTTTCCCTTTAAGGGATGGCATGATTACAGAAGGAAAAGACAAAATGTCTACCTAGTAGAATATAATTTTCATACTACGTGCTCAATTTACTAACTTACAATTTTTGAATTTTGATTGATTACTTTTTCAATTAAAATTTACATCCCTGAGCATGGAATTATATATGAATACAAAGAACTATCATTCAATGGCAAGATAGTCAACATATTTTTCTGATACCTAATTTCACAACCTTTTCCCCCTTTGACTGTTAACATCAGGGGTTTCTTCATTAACTTATCTACATAAAGCTACTTTGCTTTGTGAAGGAAAAAACAAACATGACTTCCTATCTTCATTTCTAGACCTTGCTGCTACTCTTGGCTCTTAGAAACCAGCAAAGGTGACCAGAGATTTCAGATTCTGTGTCTTCATTTTATCCCTCAGAGAGAGTGTTCAGCTCTGAGGCACAGTCCAAACATTGTCCTGATTTTAAAATGCCATGATCCATTTGAAAAGATACTTCAAGCTCTAACAAATCACACTGGAGAAAAAAAACGTGAATATTTACATACAAAAATATAGTTGGGTTCTTTATTTAAACCATATAGAATTAACTCAAAATGAATCATGGATATAAATATGAGCTAAAACTACAAAATTACTGAAAGAAGACAGAGGGAATGGTTTATGGCATTAGATTTGAAAATAATTTTCTATATGACTTCAAAAGCTAGACAAAAAAGTTAAATAAACTGGACTACATTAAAAATTAAATATTTGGTGTATCAAGGGACACAACAGAGTGAAAAGGTCTCCCATGGGATAGCAGAAAATATTTGAAAATTCTATCTCTGACAGGGGATTAACATCCAGCTTCCAATTTGACAACCAGGGCCAAGTGACCTGACCCACAACTAGGCAAGACAGGTGGAAGATACATTTCACAGAGGAAGTGTGAAAACCGTCAACAAGCCAATGAATTATTACTTGATATCAGTAATCATTAGGGGATGTAAATCAATGGCATAATGAGAAACCTTCTCACAGCACAGTAGAATCGCTGTTATCGAAGAAACCTCAAGCTCTGGCAGGGATGCAGAGAAACTGGAGATAGGAAGAGGATACAGCTGCTGTGCGAAGTAGCATAGCATTTCCTCAAGAATTAAAAATAGAATTCTCCTATGATCAGTAATTCCACTCCTAGTATACATCCAAGAGGCCTAAAAGCAAGGAGTCAAAAAATGTTTGTGCCTCCGTCCATGTTCAAGCTATCTAAACACACATTTAGAGAGCCAGAGAGAAGGAGGGAGAGAGGGAGGGAGAGAGGGAGGGAGGGAGAGAGGGAGGGAGGAAGGGAGGAAGGAAGAAAGGTCAAATAAGAAAGTGTGATATATGTACATAATGGAATTCAGTCTTAAAAAGGAAGAAAAAGGTATGGATAAACCTTGAGGACCTGATCTGAGTGCAATAGACAGCCACAAGAGGAAAAACACTGCATAGTTGTGTTTATATGTGCTACCTGAATTAGTCAGATTCCTAGAGCTAGAAAGTGGAACAGCAGTTGCCTGAGGCAGGAGAGGATTTAATGGACGTGGGGTTCCAGTTTTGCAAGGTTAAAACAAAGTGCTGTTACCTACAGCAATGTAAATGTGCTTGTTACTGAGCTGCACACTTAAAAATAGGTAAGACAGCAAACTTCATAAGATCACATTGCAATAAAACAAAGCAAAGCTCAATAGCCCGTGCCCTGTTGCACTTACCACGGTAACATTCAGTGGGACGCTGTTGGCATGAAGCAGGACGCAGTGTCAGCTGAGAGCCAGAGAGACCACAGAAGGACTGGAGATCCTGGGACCCCTGAAGTCTCTTCAGTGACCCACCATGCAGGAAATAGGATCACTTAACCCTTTAGGCATCTGGTCAGGGGCTATCACTGGCTTTATTAAAGATCCCGGTGCTGTGTGCAAATGGGTGAGATTCATAAGCTGCAGACACCTTTACCAATGAGAAAATTTTAAGTCAAGATGAAAAATACTGCCTTTCATATCATTAAGCCATTTCTGTAAACATAGTCTGAGCCCTGAGAAGAAATTGATTTAGCTTGGCTAAATGTTTATAAACGACAGGCCCTTTGTCACAGAAAATACTAACCAGTTTCCAGAAAGCCATCTTTAAAAACTTGTTTTGTACAACTGTTGAAGTCTGTCATTCCATGGATTTATTTTGGGCACTGGGTCCTGGAGCTTCTGCTAATAGGAGAAAACTAAGGTAATTCCAGCTTGACTTGTCCAATGTTCTAATGGTGGTAAAAATACACATCCCATAAACCATCATGACACTAAAAATGAAGCGTGCCCTGTGGAACCACAAAGGCCTGGCAGCCACGGTCCCCATTCCCTTAATCACTCTTTGCTGGAAATCGCTTTTGTTATTTAGAAGAATTAAAGGAATTTTTTGGAAACAAATTCTGTTACAATTAATATCCACACAACAGAATGCACTTGTTCAATTCCAGAAGCCACGATTCAAATTTGCCAAAAAAGTATTTTATATTGTGATTTTTGTTTTACCAATATATCAACTTTAATATATATTATTTTGTATTTATTTATGGCGTTCCTCTTCAAGAATCTTCAATATTTTTCAGAGTTTGTCTCACTGACCTGCTCAATGAAGCACCAGAATCTTAGACCTTAACCTCTGAACCCTCGGCCATTTATGAGATCTTGTGTTGAATCCTGGGATGTTGGGAGGGATAGTGTTGACATAAGATGAGCTGGACATGAGCTGGCTAGACTCCAAAGTTCCAGAAGATTCTGGACAGGCTGCTGAGGGCTAAATGCCATCAATGGTCTTATCCAGCTGTGACCCCCTACAAGCTATAATGCCAACCTGCAGGTAAGATGTGCCCTCTGGCACAATACTGCCATGAAGATGTGGGATAACTCACCATTCTATGGCAGGATTTGAGGCCTACACCACTGAAGGGAATTAATATCTGGCACTGGAAGCCTGGGCAAAAGTCCCATGCTGGGGAGGGTCTAGGTCACAGGAGTAATCTATTGTTGTTTTGAACAGAATGTCAGTCTACCTCCTAAACATGTGTTCATACCCTTGGATAAACGGAATTCTCAGCCTGGATCAAAATTTCTGTTCTGCAATGGGCTATGGCTAATTCAGACTCATAACTGGTCAAAATCCTCAGAATGGGAGAATCTTGAGTGCCAGCCCTACATAGAACATCTACAACATTCTCTCCAAGGCTCAAGGAACATTTCAAAAGAGGAAGGAAAAGCAAATATCAGAGATAATGTAAGAAGAATATAATGATGGTAAGGGCTTTGTGAAATATGTCTTTGGACAAGTCATAGATGTTACTCCCAAGAACTCACCACAGCAGTGGCCACGTGCACAAGATGAAATCCATCATCACCCATCATGAATGGAGGAGACATTAATGAGGCTATGCCCCTGCCTCAGTTGAAGCCAACCTGGCCTACAGTGGTGTAGTAATAAAAATTTTAAATGAATTAAACTTAAAATTACTTAAGCATTATTTAAATTTAATTGATATTTTAAAGCACTTTGCCGTGTAGGAACTATTACTTTAGTTACTCCAAGCCCATTACTTTCTCAGTGGTTATTTTTAATGGGGCTATTAAGTAAGCAATTTAAAATGAAGGGGGTTAAAGAGAGATAATAAAGACCTTTATGCTTACTGTCTCTCGTGCCTTACCGTTTCCAAATTGTTTGTTCTGTAGGAGCAAGGGATATAATCAATGTCTGGAGATGTAGCTCAGTAGTAGACTGCTTGCCTAGCACACATGATGCCTTGGGATTGGTTTCTAGCACACACATGTTCATACACACACATGCACACACATGAATGGTTAGCATACATACACATGTCCTTGTGAACACACATGCATACTCAGGTTACATACATGGACACACACACACAGGACCAAAATTTAGAATCAATGGTACTGCCATTATAATCATAATAAAGTTCACTAATACAATCATATGGTTGTTTGTTTATAGTTAGAATCATTATAAAATAGCAATAATAGTTTTATGACCACCTATTGCTACGATACTTTAAAAATCATAACCTCATTGAACTGAAGATTTTAATTATTTACCATTCTAGGTCGCAGGAGAGTGGGGTCTAAAATGTGAGAGACTAAAGTCTCACACAATAGTCAACTTTATTCGAAGCACCATACAGTTTATCCTCTGAGGGTAAGAAGAAATCACACGGTAAGGTGTTCATTCTATCACAAAGACAAGCCATGTGTAGCAGAAACACATTTTTCCATAGAGGCCCATTAATAACAACAGCTGAAGTGAACTCACTTCTGTCCCCGACACTGGGAGAAGCATGAACACACATGCAGAGAACAATTTTGTGTTTTGAAGAGACTGGGGTCATAAGACCCTTGTCTTGTTTTCTTGAAGTTTTTTCACAAGCACTCAGAATCTTAAACAACTCCATTCTTGGACTGTTCCAACAACTCACAGTCTGAGCAGATTTCCTGGTTGGCTTAGATCATGAAATAATTACCATCTGCATTTGATCAAAGAAGGAAAAACACAGATGAATAAGAAATGTTTTCTCTTCTGTCCTCAAAAGTATTTAGTTTACAAAAAGAAACATGTTCTTACAATAAAAATAAGTAATTAATTCTAGTGCATTGTATTTCTTCATGTACATGCTTATCTTCTGGAAAAAAGAGAACTCAGCAGTATTATGAAAAATTAATTTCAAATGCATGTGGAGTTATAAGTGTCAGGATCAGATGACTCTGCAAGACTCTAAGCCTTTTTCAGTTCTCAGTATGTCCTTAATCACATCTATAGGACGTGAGGTGAGGATTTTCATTGTAACCAATATTGAAAGCTAACTGTATTTTTCTATGGCAATGATATAAGTGAAATAGCAACCCTTTCTTTTGAGAGCCTGCAGGTTACTGTCCCAATAAGGGCAGGGTGACACCCCAATTCTGAAGAGGCTAGGGTAGGGTAGGAAGAAAAGACAGACTTTGATCTTATGTTTCTTTTCTTCAATTACCTAGCTGAGACATCTGTCCTTAACTTTAGACTTGATGGAGAGAGACTGGGTAACTTGGATTCACATGTCCCTTTGGTTAACAAGTCAGGGGCCATCACTACAGAATCCTTATGTCTGAATGAGTCTGGAGGAAGGTGCCAGCCTTCTAGACTCCTGTCAGCCAAGGAGAGGGCATCTGTACTAGGCAGGCAGAGGAGAGAGCTTCTTTAAGCTCTGACTGGCTCTTGGCCCACATCTCCTGTGGCTTCCTGGAAGTATTAGCCTAGAGCAGCCACCCTGGAGCAGAGCCTGGAACAGCCTTGGCTTGCCATGGTCAGGCCAGCAGCCAGCCCGGGTTAGCTTCCCAGAACCTAGAAGAACCTCCACACCCTCAGATGACATAAAAAACAACTGGGAGGTTTGCTAAGGTGGGCCACCAAGACTGCAACAAACTTAATGCTGTGGCCAAGAGCTACTTTATGAACCACATAAACCAGAGGAGGGACATGACACTAAGACCTTCTGATGAACAGGCCTTATGATAAGGGAAACCAGCGCCAAGGGAGTGAAGGGACAAGGCATGGCCCTTCATGGCATCTCATGGCCTTTTCTCCATTCCTATGTCTCCACTGTATAACCTTTCTTTTTTTCTTGAAACAGCGTCTCATGCATTCAAAGCTGGCCTCAAAGTCACTAGGGAGCCAAGGATGACTTCAATTCCTGATCTCATTGCAGGCATGGGCCACCAAGCCTGGTTTATTCAGTGTTGAGTGTTAAGCAAACACTCTAGCAAGTAAGCCACCCTGAAACATCGCATCAATTACATGTGCATTGCTGTGACTCTGCAGGAGTGTGAGGCAGGGGTTTGTTAAAAGCCAGCAGACAAGAAGAAGAATATACTAGACTAGAACAAGAGGTGACTTTAACCTTAAAGGTCTGACCCACCATGACCTATTTCAACAGCTAGAGCTCGCCTCCTAAATCCTCCACAGCCTTCAACACAGCACCAGGAGCTGGGATGCAAATTGGCACACTCCCAGATGATTAACTAATAACCTTATCTACCTCTCTTCCTGTCTGTGAGCTTCCTGCAACAATTTCCCAAACATCCAAGGCCCTGTAAACTCTCTATCCTCTCTTTGGCAGTCACGACTTTGAGAGCCCTTCTCAGTGTTATGTGTGTGTGTGGAAGGGGTGCTATAGGAGAGGCTGGAGCAACTGGGCCCTGGGGAGAAGCTGAGGGAGGAGCCTATAGGAGAGGCTGGAGCAACTGGGCCCTGGGGAGAAGCTGAGGGAGGAGCCTATAGGAGAGGCTGGAGCAACTGGGCCCTGGGGAGAAGCTGAGGGAGGAGCCTATAGGAGAGGCTGGAGCAACTGGGCCC
>PVIH01000342.1:245805-261292 GCA_004025045.1 Sigmodon hispidus | reverse complement strand
ATAGGAAAGGCTGGAGCAACTGGGCCTGGGGAAAAGTTATCTTGCAACCAGAGTAGAATTGATATTTTGACAACTGCAGCATAAACAGATTGGCAAACACTAACAGTACCAGAAGTCAGTCACATGTCCAAAGCCCCCCATCTCTCTGGATGCTTCTGTTTTACTCCTTCCATTCCATCTGCCAGAATTCCTTCCTTAACAGGCTGAGCTGCCCTAAGGAGTAGGAGCCGGTGTGGGGAGAGAAAGATGTAACTCCCACAAGTGGGATCTTGGAGGTAAGGGGAGGCCACAGGTAATTTATAGTTTGGTCCTGAGCTTCTTACCAGACAGAGCAAATAGAGCAACATGCTATTAACAAGATTTCTCCAATCCTATTGTGGCCTTATTTTTTAGGAATAATGCCAATTACGCTTGGTAATACAGTCAAGAAAGGTCTATTTGGGCCCTCCAACAGCAAACTGCAGCTGAAGAGCATAAGTTCTTTATATGACTCGTCCACTGGTAACATTTAATACTAGCTGGTCTGGGCACTGGCTTGGCTACTAGAGCACTTGCTTTACAAGGGCGAAGTCTTCAGTCTATTCCAGAACCTGCTTTTAACAGCTGGGCCTTGCTGCCCAACGGAGCAGACTCAATGGCTTTTGTATGCATTCTGCTTTAATTTTTTTTTTGTCTTATTGATTTACTTTTTAAAATTTTGTTTTGGTTTTCATTTTGTATTTTTTTCTATTGTTTTCTTGTTTTTTTTTTTTTAAGAGAGAGAGAACTTAGGGAAAATGAGTAGGGAAATGAGGAAGATCTGGGAAAAGTCGGCAGGGTAAAGAATATGATCAAAATATATTATGAAAAAATAATATGAATTGTTATAACTATAACAATAGTAATAATAATAAGCTAGTCCCCAATTGTAATCCCAGCACTGAAAAAGTGAAGACTGAAGGATTCTGGAGCTCACGGCCAACCAGTCTAAACTGCCTGGTGAGTTCCAGCCAGTGAGAGACCCTGCTCCACATCCAAGATCTCGATCTCTCTCTCTCTCTCTCTCTCGCTCGCTCGCTCTCGCTCTCGCTCTCTCTCTCTCTCGCTCTCTGACACATACACACATTGCATGTTAAAAATAAAATAAAAGCAATTAGTTGCCTATAATAGTAAATAGAATATAGAATACGGACTAGAAGGAATTATCTAAGTATTTTGTTCACATCACTGGCTTCATTTCTCAAAAAGCACTCTGTGTGGCTCTCTGAGATGAAGACACCGAGTCTCAGTTATTTACCCATAGAGCTAATAAATGGCACGGTTTGCACTTGGCTGTGTCTTTTGTGTCCCCACAGCTGAGTACTGCTTCAGGAGCAATGACCTATGGTAAATACAGTAAGTCCTAAAAATCTCAGT
Source organism: Sigmodon hispidus (assembly GCA_004025045.1). Taxonomy (NCBI): domain Eukaryota; kingdom Metazoa; phylum Chordata; class Mammalia; order Rodentia; family Cricetidae; genus Sigmodon; species Sigmodon hispidus. The sequence continues at coordinate 259,897 of PVIH01000342.1, read as the reverse complement.
AGTTAATGGCAAATCTTTGTGACGATGAAGCATCTGGTCTTCAAACTGGAAACTAAACCATTATATGTACAATAACTTTAAACTTTTATATTAAATTATTGTCTTGTGCTTTGCCCTAGTATATTACAAGCTGGATATTATCAGTTATATATTATAAGCTATAGTATAATGCACGGCATGTTATCAGAACAAACCGTTTTGCCTTGGGCCAAACAGTTCCTCTGACAATGCATGAACCACAGATGTCCTTTGTCAAAGCTGTAAATGTGTCTCAAGCAAACAAACAGAACCTGCTTTACAGTGTCATGTCCTCCTGTAGAGTGCCAACTGTCTCCTGGACCATGAAGGGCATTCTCATTGCACATGAGGATGGAGACAGCTGAAGATCATCCTTTAAACGCTTAAAATTAAATCATACAACTCTATAGAAAATACTTTTCTTTCCCCACTTGCAAGAGAAACATTCCCACTCAAAGCCTATCGGAAATACAGAATAAGGAATAATTGTGTTACTTATCCTCAGATATTTTCCTTTCCATAAAACTGAACAGTGGTATTAGATGAATGCCCACAAAGCATCTTAAGGGCTAAGGAAGGATTATGCTAAAGGCTAAACCTGAGACAGGTTTATGTACCCTGCATTGCACTTTCCTTGGGCTTAACGTCTTTTAGCTATCTGCAGAGGATGTCGGAGGGCAGAGTTGATGTTGGGAAACAGAATTAAGCAATTCAATTGAGTTCATATTTAAGGCAAGGTTTACTTCCAGTTAAACAGTTCAGAAAGAGCTATCAGCTGAGGCAGCCGCTGACCACACGAGAAGCTGCTACAGCGGAAGGACAGAGGTTCTGATGGTCCTCACGCAGGCGGCGGGTGCCAAAACCAATCCCTAGAGAGGACGTAAGTACACAAATCTGCAGGTCTGCCTTTTGAGCCATTTAAACTAGCTATGCTTAACAAAATATTGCCCACAACCAAACAAAAAGACATTTTACCATAGAAACTGGTTATCTTTATAAATCTCACTGGGTCTATACTAGCAGTGTGGCAGCCTATAAGCAATGATTGAATTGAAGTTGCCAAATAGTAAAGATTATTCCATTTCTGCCAGATAAACACTGCCTACCTTTGTCTGGTGAACAGAAAGCAGATGTTAGAGGGAGGTTTTTATAGGTCAGTTCAGCATCTTATCACCTTCAAATAGACAATCTCTTTACGTTACTGCTATTCATTTACTCTCGTTGTTCTTGAGTTTAGCCTGTATTACATGTTATAGTGAGTTTCATTACGACATTTTCACACATGTATATTGAGCACATTCACCTTATTGCCTTTACACATTTTCTTCCCACTGCTGTGAACCTTTTTCCCCAAACTACGTCCGTCCACCTCGGTGTCTTGTGTGTGTGTGAGAAAGTTTAGAGGGCTTCCAGGATCATGATAGGGGTCGTTATAGGAGTGAAGGCATCTTCCCAGAGGCTATGCTGCTGAAGAGAGTGAGCATCCTTACCTCTTGCTATCTTGATTGCTTGCAGATACCTGGGGAGCGTGTTTTGTGTCACTAAGACAGTGTTGTGCTATGTGTTCTAGGAAAGTCTTGACCCCGTGACCTTTCTGCCTCTGCCCCCATTTAGGGATTTAAAGAATGTATCCCGACACCCAGATTTATATTGTTTCAATAGATTCCATTACTATAGTTAATTACATTTTAAAAGTTATATTCTGTGAAGCATAACCTATCAGATTAGAAATTTTCAGAGAAAAATATTATGGAGTGATCAATGATAACCATAAAAAAATTCTTAATTTATTCTCTAACTAAAATATCTAATATTCAAGTCAATCATATGAGTGCTTCTATGATTTCATATTAGCATACAAACTTACATATGCAGGACTTGGCTTCACAGCACCTAAATTGTGTTGAATCCAAACAGAAAATATAATTTCTACTTGCTTAATAATGGTAAAGTTTTATCTTCTTATTATAATAATCATGAGTGTGCCTGGAATTTGACATTTCAAGAAGGCAAGGATTTTTGTAATGTCAAAGAGCTTTCTAGAATGAAAAGAAGCAAAAGATAAGGGCAGGATGCATGCAGCCATCTGTCTTCAGCAACACTTCACAGGGTGTGAGGGGAGATGCACTCAGGAAAAGCTAAAGCATATGTTAGCAAAGGGGAAAATCACTTAGAGCTATGCTGCGGGCTTGAGTAGTAACTGTGTGTGTTAGTGATGCTGCCCATTATTATCCTAACTTTCCCTTTCCTCATTCTGTGCTAGGGTACCAAAGAAAAGATTTATTGTTATTTAAGACCACACTTAAATCTAACTGCTTTTTAAAGTGGACTGATAGTGATATCATTTGAATAAGTGGAAAAATTAATTCCTAGGGGCTTGGGAATGCTGTCTGTAAAGTGATGCTGGTTAATGGTGAGGACCTAAGTTTAGACCTTGGAACCCACGTTTAAAAAAAAAAAAAAACAACCATATAGTGGTACATGCCTGTAATCCCAGCACTACTGGAAAAGACATAAAAATCCCTTAAATTCATTTATTAGTCATGTCTAAGATCTTGAGATTTTTTTGAGATCTTGTCTCAAAAAAAAAGCTGGCGAGTAATAAAGATAAACAATGCCCAACATCTGCATCTTCACACACACACACACACACACACACACACACACACACACACACACTTCAGAGTTTAATGAACAATTGCAATTCAGCCAATGGAGGGCAAATAAGATCAAATTGTGCCTGGCAACTGTGCACCAGGCAACCATTCAGTAAAAATCTGCTGACTTAGCAAGGGCTCAGCTCACAAGCTCACAAGTACATGTCTTACTACTGCTGCCCTGATGAGTTGAGACAGAATTAGCACTAGCTAAGTCTTCTGTGTGCCTTGGGAGGGGTTTGTGAAGGGTAAGAGTCTCAAGGCAGAGATTAAGGCATCTTCATCCTGCTAATGTGCTGGCCATCCAGGATTAGAGCTCTGGGTCAGGGAAATCCACCCAAGTGCAGACCTCAGCATGGAACACTCTGCATGGAGATTTCCAGACACGCTTCACTGAAGAGTGTCATCTGCTCTACAGTGTCCCTCAAGAGCATGTCAGCCACTGCAGCAAAGCTGTCTGGCTCACAATCTGTCAAGACATGTGCAAAATAAAAGAGGTTACCCCCAAAACACTAAGGTTAATATTTAAAAGCTCATAGAGGGTTGACAATAGATATTGACCATAGAGCTTAGTACCCCCCAACACAAAGTGGTGGTTTGGGACCAACATGGGTTTAGAGTTTATAATGTCTACCTGGGGGATAAAGGGAAAGTTCTGGTCGCCCTCAGAACATTTTCTTGAAAATATTCTGGCTGTATTTGCTTTATAACATGATTCTATGAGATATCATAAGTAAATGGTTTCACGCCATTTTACTTTTGTCAAAACCCATAGAATACAAACCAAGAGTGAACACTAATGTAAAGTTTGGACTTTGTCAGTTCATTGATTGTAACAAATACACATCTAGAACAGAATGTTGATGTAAGGAGCAACTGTGCATGTGGGTAAAGAGGAGAATTATAGCAGGAAGTTTCTGACCCATCCAGGCCTGTGGTCTGGACAAAGCTGTCCCACCCACAGCCCCGCAGTGACTTATATAATAATTACACAAAGGTTTATATTAATTACATGCTGGTTGGCCTATGGCTCAGGCATATTACTTTCTAACTCTTTCTCTTAAACTAACCCATGATTAGTCATGGCTTAGTACCTTTTCTCAGAGTAGCTTCTCATCTTCTTCCCTCTGCATCTGCCTGAAATCTCTGCTCTTCCTCTTCCCAGAGTTTTCTTAATCTGGTAGCCCTGCCCATACGTCTGTCTTCCTTTTGGCCAATCAGCATTTTATTAAACCAGTGGAAGGGACAAAGTACAAGAGCATAATTCCACAGCAGAGAATTTATGAGAACACTGTGTTTGCCACTAAATTTCTTATGCACATAAAATTGCTCTAGAACATTAAATATGCATATATAGTTAATTTGAGGCATACTTATGGTATGTGGAATATTATGAGAGAAGATAATTCTTTTCTTGAGTTATTATTATGTATTTCTGGTGTGTATGTGTGTGTGTGTGACTACAGGCACATGTGTGCTATAGCGCACATGTGGATCAGCAGAAACGTTTAGGGAGCCAACTACAGAAATACAACAGAAATAACCAATCAAAAATAACTTAAAATTGGGGAAATAAGGGGCAGTGGGTCTGGGGGAGAAGAGAGCTGGGCAGAGCTGGGGGGCGTGAAGAGAGGGAAACTGTGGTTGGGGTATGTTATATGAGAGAAGAATCTATTTTCAATTAAAAAAAAAAAGAAAGAAAGAAATAAGTGGCCAAAGCCACAGCTGGGTGATCCATGTACTTGAATTTCTCATCTGATTGAATTTCTACCCGAAAAAGAAATTAAAGAATTATTACCATCATTAAATGCTATTACATTTTTATTTTTTCAGACCATACAAATAAATTTATAGCTATTTTAAAACACAAATCAAATGACACACAAGAAAGAAAAATAAGAAAGAAAAATCTCTCCATGAAAATCAGGACATTTCTGAATTTTTTTTTTTTTTTTTTTTTTTTTTTTGTCATGATGGGGTTGAATTCAGGGCCTCATGCATGTGGCGAAATCCCACTCATTTCTGCTTTTTGTCTCAGATTTTTAACATGGTGATTGAGAATGAAAGAGGAGATAAAGTGACCTGTTTACTGCTACTGTTTAATATTTTTTAAAAAATATTAAAGGATACTAACAGTTAATCAGAAAGTCTAAGGCTGCTAGCAATAACTCATCCCTTTAACAACAGATCACTGGGTGCTGAAGGTTATGGATGCAAGCATGAGTTTATATATACGTAAATGTAATTTGGTCCCTTGTTCTAATTACACCATCGCAGGCAATCAGCCTGCATCCACCCTAATTAGATGCTTTGTTTTGTTTTAGTCATAAAGAAGACTTCTTGCCTGATTTTCTGTTTTAATTTTATCAACTATATAGAAATATTTTCCCAAAGACTGAACATATGCAAGGGTTTATACATTTCCAACTCTGGAAATAGTAAGTATGCAAATTATTTGAAAGGAGGGAACTGGTATTCCTGGAATCTTACAGGACTGGTTCAGTGTTATTATTGCTTGTGATGTGGTGTGGCAAAGCCCTGTGGACTGTAACAAATTCCAGGGCACATTTATAAAAGTAGTTCTACAGATACAATCAAGCACTTCCTTTGGGGGAGTTTTTGTATCACTGAAAGCTTGGTGCAGTTTATGTTCTCAAGCACGGTGAAAGTATAAAGAGGTCATCATTGTACTTAAGAGAAATTCAAGTAATTCACAAAAGTGGAGGCATGAAGACCGGAGTTTATTGCCCAGAATCCACATAAACAAACAAACAAACAAACAAACAAACAAAAGCAGGTATAGTGGTGTGTGATTGTGACCTTGGCTCTGCAAAAGCCAGGACAGAGGGTCCCTAGGAATGACTGGCCAGCCCCAGGTCTCCAAACACAAGGTGGACAGCTCTTGAGGAACAGCCTCCACATACTTTACCTGAATGGGTCACACAGAGCCTCCACATACTTTACCTGAATGGGTTACACACATACACACAGAGGAAAATATTTGTTAATGTACCTATTTCCTTTAGAATTTCACCATAATCTGGAGATCTGATGACAAACCCAGGGATGTCTGTGAACCCTTTATTGGCAGCACCAGGACATCAGAGGATCTCACTGGTTCCCTCACCATTTGGGCCTCCAGTTGTGGACAGGTATTTCTCTCCAGTCAAATAGTTCAATCAGAAAAGAAAATAAATCATCATTAGAGTTTGGAATTATGTCAACATTAGATGATAAAACAACATTGGGGTTATCTCAGTGAACTGTGCTCTGACTCACGGCTTTCTGCTGGTCTTGCCTTCACAATTTAACGCTCTACTTTCTTGTTTGACCTACTAACTAATTAAATAATCACATTTACTTGGAAGGTGACAGGCAATGTCAAGTGCAAAAACTGCTAGATTAGTCTCCCAAAGGTACGCAATAAAACACAGAAGTCAACATGCTTCAAACAACAGATGTTCAGGGCTGGAGAGATGGCCCAGCAGTCAAACACACTAGCTGCTCTTTCCAAAGGGCAAGGTTCAGATCCCAGTACTCACATGGCAGCTCACAATGGTCAGTAACTCCAGTTCCAAGGGATCTAACACCCTTCATGGTAGTCAGACAAAACATCCATACACATATTTTTCTTTTTAAGCAAAGAAAAAAATAAAAGACAATTATGTCTCCAGTTCTGGAAACTACAAGTCCAAAGTCATATCCTGCTCAGGGAGTTAGTTTCTGGTGAGTCCTACTTCCTGGCTTATAGATGCTGTCCCCTCCCTGTGTCCTCACATGACTATTGTCCTTGTGCGTATGCAGGTGCCCTCCAGAATCCTCTCCTCTCCTTAAGAGAACCAATCCCGTAAGATTAAGGCCCCACCCTAACTAAGTCTATAACATCTAGATCCCCTGGATTGCTTGTCACGGAAACATTCAACAGCAGGGAAATTATAAGTATTTGGTTGTACATTCTGGCCATATTCTAGCTTACCTTTTTTGAAATGTTTTGACATTCTGAAAAGAAAAATAAAACCCAGAATTTGTCCTTGTTCATGGAATGTGAAAAATAAATAAGTTGCCCACTGAGATGACCAAACCTTTATCCTGGATGGCAAATGCCACCAAGGGACCATTAAACACAAACGAACTTTGTGACTATTCTGACCATGGACTGACCTGAGTGAGTCTTTCCCTGAGATAGCCCTTAGCTGATTTGCTTGCTATGGCCCTTCCTCCTAGTCTTCCTCACCACCCTTCTCCATCTCCAGTGACTTCAGGGCACTTGGACTTCAGTTTCAATGGAGACCCAGCAGCTATTAAAACATCCAGTACCTAACTGAACTGGTTACTTTCTTGTGGCTGTGGCCACAATACCTGATTTTGACTCATGATTCTAGAGAGTTCTGTCCATCAAAGCAGAATAATTTACATCATGCTGGGCCAGAAAAAGGAAGACAAAGGTCTTCTGCTCACTTTCTCCTTTGATTTTAGTCAGATTCCCACGAGACCCCAGCCACATCTCCTGCCCTTAGTAACCCTCTTGAAATGCCTTAGTAAACCTATCAAGAAGTGTGCCTCAATTTTCTAGATGATTCTAAATTCCGTTAACTTAACAATGAACTTAGATCATCACACTATGCAATTGGAACTTTGTATTATTCCAGCCATAGTCTACTTATTTTATGTCCTTTTTTTTTTCCTCCTAGAGATGTCTTGTCTTCCAATATAGCTCCAACTGACCCCAGCCAATTTTGTGTTTCTTCCCAATTTGGATCCTCTGTTGTCCCAAATGCAAATATGCCAAACCCGATGTCGGGTCACTTTTACTCAGGTATGAGCAATGAGTTTGTGGCTCCAGTCTGGGGAGCCATGTGAATGGTGGCTGTTGATGCTCAGCACTGGAGACCTGGGCAGCGGTTAAACCTTTGCAGTTTGTACCCTTGCTTTCCAGGTTGAGTTTGTGGTGGTACCACTGTGAGAGCAAGATTGAGTTGCTTACCCCAGCCGGGGACCAATTTAATCACAAATGATTGCAGACTTACATCATCACCATTTGTTTCAGTGAAGAACTAGAGGCTTATAAAGAGAATTATGTGAGAGTTAACTGCTTTATGGCTTGAGATGAGGGTATAGTATAGTTCCATGGTAGAGCACCTGATTAGTGGGGACCTGGGTTCCGTTCTCAGTACCCTCCAAACCAAATCAAACTAATGAAATAGCATATGGTCTCATAAATCATGGTGAAATTTAGCATTTATACTGATTTCATTCTGGAGATGTTTAATATAGGATAGTAGTCACAATTCATAATAATGTGTCACATAGTTAGAAATTGCTGATGAATTTCAAATGTCTATACCATATGTTGATTTAACTATTCTTCCAATGTAAGCATTTATCAAAACATCACATTGTGCCTTAGAAATGTATGTAATTAAACAAGACACATCAAGGAAGCATAGGCCATCTTCTCCCATTTGAAGTATAACAGAAACATGCCATCAGTCACGAGACTGGCCATTCAAGAAAAAAACTGAAACATCATCTGCTGCTGATCTAGTGGTGCTTATCCAGCTCTAGACAGTGTAAGATCCTGACACCATTTCCCACGGTCCATTCCAGATAAAAGGGTCTGCAGATTCTGCTTTTTAATTATTTTATTATTTTCAAGTGCATGCTTCTAATTTGTTTGTTGGATGGGGTGGTCCTCTCTTCCTTTTTCTCTTCCTCCCTCCCTCTCTCCCTTCCTCTGCCCCTCCCTCCCTCAAGGCTGGGGCATTTTACCACCTGAACCCATAAAGGCAGTGACCACAAGGAATGAGATGATTGAAAGGCATCACACTGCCAGGTAACTTAATAATATTGTTTGACTTGTCTCCCACTTAGTCCTATGACCATTTGTTCATCTGAGTTTAAGTAAATTAAATAAATACATAGAAATACATAAAAGATATGATGAAGAATACATGCCATCTATACACACACATATACTGATGATCATGTACAGAAAGTACTTCAGGTACATTATAATTTATTTTATTATAATTAAATAAAATAAATTATAATGTACCTGAAGTACTTTCTAAAATAAAAACATGTATACAAGTTTTTAACAATAAAAATATTAAAAAGCAGACAGTGGGGTCTGGGGATTAAAAAGTTTAGTGAGAATGCTTTCCACACAAACATGAGGGTCTGAGCTGAGACCCTTAGCATCCTATACAAAGCTGGGTGTGACCACATGTTTTTAATCTTCTTTAAAGTAACAGAGGTAAGGATCAGTTATAGAAAGTTTTTGGGGGTTTTCTGTCCAGCCAGCCTAGCCAACAACTGGGGAGCTGCTGTCTGAGTAAAAGATCTCTCTTGAGAGAATATGATACTGAATAGGAGGACTTGAGACAGTTGAGCACCTGAGGTCTCTACATGCAGGTACTCAGGCACCCACCACACACAAATATGCACATACCTCCCCATACCCACTCCACAAAGTAGAGCTAAGGGTAGATAGATCTGCATACTCAATAGTTTTCCATTGACCCATAACACAAAATCCTGGCTGTGAATCCTCTGAAATTCCCACTGGCATTTCTATCTTAAATGGCTTCTGTTCTTCCTGAAGACAGGAGCACAGCTCACCAACCCCACTTCAGAGTATGTCACCAGACCCCAGGAAATCTCATGTCAACCCAACAATGGCCTTCACATGTAGTGCAGCAAATAAAGTACATCCGTGATGAACAAGGTTAGACCACAGAAAGAGGTTAAGGGTCCAGGTGGTCACAGGCCTATGGGCAATGTGAAGCACCCATCCACCTGCAGTGACTTAGACCCACCAAAACAAGCTTGAGTCCCACCATCACTGTGCCGTGGAATTGAACACCTCTATGAAGTTTAGTTTCTGGCAAAAAGCCACTAGTAGTACATCATCCCCTCCCCTGATAAGACTCTGTGCACAACAGGCAGCCCACAGGCCAACCTCAGACTTACATTATGACAATTGCCCCCCACCTCAGGCCTCCTTCCAAAGCCCAAGCTCCTTCCCTCTGAAGGGGATTCCTGTCTCCATCAAACAGGCTTCGGACAAACATTGTAAGCATAGGAAAAGCAAAAGGAGAGCATAGGGAAGATGAGGTCCTGTTAAATTACATTTCTGGGGCCCCAGGATGGCTCAGCAAATCAAGATGCTTGCTGCCAAGCTTAACAATCGGAGCTTGATCTCCATTCACACTCGAAGTAAAAGGAGATAACCAATTCCCTCACATTGTCCTCTGACCTACACACACACAATGGCATGCATGCACCCATCCCTCCACACAATAAATAAGTAAATAGATAAATAAACAAGTTATTAAAAAATTAGATTTCTAATGACTGTCTGGGGTTGTGTAAACTATGTCATTTTGTTTTTAGGGCAGAAATGGAAATGTATTCTCTTTACCAGCAAGGGAGGATGGAAAGAGTTAATCCCAAAGGACTCACTGGCCTAGGTATTGGTCCACTCTTTTATGGGTCTAGTTACCTAGGTGGCCCTGCAGGCTTCCAAGGCAGGAGCACACTGCCTGCCAGTGATATGCATTTACACAGAAGCACCCCCAGACATCTTCAGGGACACCCTATTCTGCTGGCAACTAGACCACACTTCATGGAATGCTGGGGCCAGAAATACCGACTCAGGAGAGGTTCTGTTTACCAGAAACCTCTAGAGAATATCACGGAGAGTTTTAAAAGTCAAGCAGAAGAAAAAAAGGTTCCCTACGAAGAGGAAGAGGATATCATAGATCCAGAAGTCGAGGTAGACAACCTAGAGAAGTCAAGGGGAACGGACCAAAAGCCGACTTCAGGCCTCACCAACCCCTGCGGAGAGCTCCCGCCAAGCCAGACAAAGCCCTCCTCCCAGGGGGCCAAGGCTCAGGAAGGAGGGAAGGAAAAGCTCTCTGAACAGGGCTGTGAAGACTGGGATAAGAAGGATGGGGTTGGCCTGCCAGTACCAATACTTCCTCTGCCAGGTAGGTGTCAGGATTCAAGGGCGGGTCCTTAGCAGCTCCCATGTGACCCAGTCTTCCCATTGTCGCTTCCCATGAGACAGCCATGCTTATTTGGGGCTTTATTATCATTTTCAGACCCTCTGTCTCTCTCTCAGTTCCTTGGGGAAAAAAAAAAAAAGACTTATTTATTTTTATTTTACGAGTATGGATATTTGTCTGCATGTGTATATGTGCACCATGTGCATGCCATACTCTCAGGGACCACAAAAGAGCATTGGATCCTCTGGAACGGAAGCTACCAGTGGTTGTGAGCTGCCTGGGATCCAAACCCAGGTCCTCTGGAAAAGCAGCCAGTGCTTTTCACTGCAGAGCCCTGTCTCCTGTTTTTCTACCTCTATTTTCTTAATCCTGTTTTAAATGACTTCTTTGAAGTTACTGTATTGCACGTGTGTGCGTGTGTGCGTGTGTGCATGTGTGTGTGTGTACATATATATATCACTTCTCATAAGTCATATTAGAAACATTAGTCTTGATATTGCTGTACAAAAATCATTCAACACAGACTGAGAGGATAAATATGAGAAAGTTGAAGATTTTTAATTAAAATTTTAGTTTCATTGTGAATTTCTTTAATGCAAACTAGAGGGCTATTTTGATATAGATTCAGGGGTTTTGTTTTGCCTTACCTTCCATTTATTTATTTTTTTTTTAACTTTATGTTTACTAGTGTTTTGCCTGCGTGAGTGTCTCTGTGATGGTGTCAAATTCCCTGAAAATGGAATTACAGACAGTTGTTAGCTGCCATATGGGTCCTGGGAATTGAACCCGGGTCCTCTGGAAGAGAAGCCGGTGCTCTTAACCAATGAGCCATCTCTCCAGCCCCGATGGCTTTTGTTTTAAAGTATAAATTCTCTCTCCCCTGATCCAAGTAGAGAAAAACTAACAAAAGCATAAACAATCAGTTTTGAAAGTATTGAACTACAGAGGAAATCTCGTATTGAATAGCTCCTTAGAATTTAGGAAAAAACAAACAAAACAAACAAGAAAAAACAAACAAACAAACAGGGATTTGGTGTGTCGCTAATTGTTGTAGCTTCCTTTCTGCTGTTGTGATAAAAGTAACCAAAGGAAAGAATCTATCAGGTCACAGGCCACCACCCATCGAAGTCAGATTCTAAGAACTCAGGGCAGGAACTTGAAGGCAGGAATGCACTGCTTGCTGTTCCACAGAGTTACCTCCAAGGAGGGAATTCATTTCACAGATAAAGAAATGTAGTAGAAACCACAGTGAATACTGTTTGCTGTCTGGCAGGAAGTTTATAATAACTAGCTTTTTTATGGTTTAAGACCACCTGCCCAGGGGGTGGTCCTGCCCGCAGTGGGCTGGGCTCTCCCACGTTAATTGACAATCAAGGCAACCTCCACAGACCCTACCCACACATAATCTGATCCAGGAAATGTTTCCATTCAGATCCGCTTAGATAATTCTACAGTGTGTGAAACTGACAGTTAATGTAAAGTAGGTAGGGCCCTAACATAGCCACCAAACCAGCTGCTTCACTATGAAGTTCTTGGCTCATGTTCAGATCATGATGGTCACTTAACATGGTATTGTAGCATTAATGTGGAAAATGAAGTTCATGGAGCCTTTCTGTCAGCACCACAGAGGTCATAAAACAAATTGGAATTTCTCTGATCACTGAAGAGACTAAAGGGGGAAATAAACTATCTATCAGTGAGTCTTCAGGGCCCATATAAACGGAGCACCATGTGGTGACAGACGTTAGTGTGTTAATACAGACAAACACAAACTTGGGTTCGGAATGTCTCCTTTTCAATGGAAATTTTATGCTACATAATAATTTTCTTTTCATGTTAAAGGAACACATGAACTGGTTGCATTTAGGGAAAACTGTTCTTCAGCTGATATTCAAAGATGGACTGTAGATGATGTGCATAACTTCATCAAAAGCCTTCCAGGCTGTTCAGACTATGCCCAGGTAATGTTGTATTTCTGCAAAATGGTGACAGTTAAACTATTTAATGTACAATGAGTTTTGTCAAACTTGCATTTTGCCCCCAAAAGGGACTCCTACTAAAATCTCCACTTTCTGACCTTGTCCCTTGTTGAAGAGTTACTCATGACTGGTGGACACAGGGATCAGAGAAGCCCTGGGAAGCCACTACTGAGTCCTGTCTAGGCTCATAAGAAGGTGACTCAGGCTAAATATCCAGAAAGAATGAGAAATATTTACTACAGTACCTAAGTAATAGAAATATGCACTTTGTCCTAAAAGAGGCAAAGGGGCTAGAGACAACTCCATCAGTAGATTATCATGATGGAGACAACTCCATCAGTAGACTGTAATGATGGAGACAACTCCATCAGTAGATTATCATGATGGAGACAACTCGGTCAATAGACTGTCATGATGGAAACAACTCCATCAGTAGATTATCATGATGGAGACAACTCCATCAGTAGACTGTCATGATGGAGACAACTCCATCAGTGGATTATCATGATAGAGACAACTCCATCAGTAGACTGTCATGATGGAGACAACTCCATCAGTAGATTATCATGATGGAGACAACTTCATAAATAGAATGTCATGATGGAGACAACACCATCAGTAGACTGTCATGATGGAGACAACTCCATCAGTGGATTATCATGATAGAGACAACTCCATCAGTAGACTGTCATGATGGAGACAACTCCATCAGTAGATTATCATGATGGAGACAACTTCATAAATAGATTATCATGATGGAGACAACACCATCAGTAGACTGTCATGATGGAGACAACTCCATCAGTGGATTATCATGATAGAGACAACTCCATCAGTAGACTGTCATGATGGAGACAACTCCATCAGTAGATTATCATGATGGAGACAACTTCATAAATAGATTATCATGATGGAGACAACTCCATCAGTAGACTGTCATGATGTAGACAACTCCATCAGTAGACTGTCATGATGGAGACAACTCCATCAGTAGATTATCATGATGGAGACAACTCCATCAGTAGACTGTCATGATGGAGACAACTCCATCAGTAGACTGTCATGATGGAGACAACTCCATCAGTAGATTATCATGATGGAGACAACTCCATCAGTAGACTGTCATGATGGAGACAACTCCATCAGTAGACTGTCATGATGGAGACAACTCCATCAGTAGATTATCATGATGGAGACAACTTCATAAATAGATTATCATGATGGAGACAACACCATCAGTAGACTGTCATGATGGAGACAACTCCATCAGTAGACTGTCATGATGGAGACAACTCCATCAGTAGATTATCATGATGGAGACAACTCCATCAGTAGACTGTCATGATGGAGACAACTTCATAAATAGATTATCATGATGGAGACAACTCCATCAGTGGATTATCATGATAGAGACAACTCCATCAGTAGA
>PVIH01000342.1:192876-245705 GCA_004025045.1 Sigmodon hispidus | reverse complement strand
GTCATGATGTAGACAACTCCATCAGTAGACTGTCATGATGGATACAACTCCATCAGTAGCTTATCATGATGGAGACAACTCCATCAGTAGACTGTCATGATGGAGACAACTCCATCAGTAGATTATCATGATGGAGACAACTCCATCAGTAGATTATCATGATGGAGACAACTCCATCAGTAGACTGTCATGATGGAGACAACTCCATCAGTAGATTATCATGATAGAGACAACTCCATCAGTAGACTGTAATGATGGAGACAGCTCCATCAGTAGATTATCATGATGGAGACAGCTCCATCAGTAGATTATCATGATGGAGAAAGCTCCATCAGTAGATTATCATGATGGAGACAGCTCCATCAGTAGATTATCATGATGGAGACAGCTCCACCAGTAGATATCATGATGGAGACAGCTCCATCAGTAGATTATCATGATGGAGACAGCTCCATCAGTAGACTGTCATGATGGAGACAACTCCATCAGTAGATTATCATGATAGAGACAACTCCATCAGTAGATTATCATGATGGAGACAACTCCATCAGTAGACTGTCATGATGGAGACAACTCCATCAGTAGATTATTATGATGGAGACAACTCGGTCAATAGACTGTCATGATGGAGACAACTCCATCAGTAGATTATCATGATGGAGACAACTCCATCAGTAGATTATCATGCAGCAAAGAACTTGAATTCAATCCCCACAGCACACACAGATACAAACAATACACACACATACAAACATTAACACATACAAACCTATACACACACATATACAAACACATACACAAATGCATACAAACTCCGTGGGACTGGTCAGCTCCATACATCCTTCTTCTTGCCAGCCTTGTGCAAATGAAGGCTGTAAAACATATCTAGGGCCAGGTGTGATGGCCTGTACCTGGAATCTGTACATGGGAAGCCGAGGCAGAAGGACTGCATTCATAGCCAGCCTCAGCTATAGTGGCCTCTCCTCATCTGAAACAAACAGCAAAACCTTGAGAAAAATAAAACTAAATCTATATGCTAAGCTATATATATACTTTGTCAATACTATGCTGCTTCATACTTTACTGTAGTTTGTTGTTGTTATATCTCTAAGAAAAATCTTTATCAAAAAACAAAAATAATAAAAGAAATAAAGAGATATGATGATAAGATTTGTGATCTTGCTGTTTAGGGATGGACAGAAAACACTTTTTTAACAGTTTGCTCTAAGTAACTATCTAGTTCAATGAACTCGGCATATAAAATATTCCTCTCTAAAAATATGTGAAATTGATTTTTAAAAATGTGCACATTTATATCACAGACAAGAGCCAATCAGCACCAATAAGAAGGGTACCTAGGTCAAGCATGCACAAAGCTCTGCGTTCAATCATCAGTACCGGGAAAACTTTAGCAGAGTGGCACAAGCCCATACCCCAGCACTGGGAAAGCAGAGGAAAGAGGATCAGAAAGCTAAGGCCATCCTTGACTGCATGGCCAAGGTGGCCCAACTGAGCTATATGAGATCCTTCATTAAAGCAAAACAAAACAACAAGTTAAGGGTAGCTATTCAGAAGCTCCCAGTGCCTAAGGTGGTCATATCCACAAAGAACTGGTCAACGTTCTCCAGTGTGGCCAGGAATGTGACAGATAAAGTAAGTAGAATTGGAAGAGGCCACATATTTCGCACAGCGCAGGCGCCCAGAGAACCGAGGAGATGGGTTTAAGGGAATGAGGAGCAGAATCCAGAACTCTTGAGACAGAAGAATGACCAGGAAGTGACAACATGACCACCAGAGCATCCAGCTGCATCTGAAGACAGGGCTGTCGGGAAGGAGAGGAGAGGCAGGGTGGAGGTGGGGTGCTCACTGCCATTTCCATCAGCAGGTAGTGACTTTGGTGACTACTTGTGTGTTAATGGAACAGCAAAGAGGAAAGACTGGAGACTGAAGAAGGTGGAGTGCTCAGCAAACCTGGCATTAATCAGGGCTGTGAGGTTTGAGGTTTATTGTTCAGGTTTACAGGGAATTCTACCTACTATTTTTTCCCCTCTCCTTTCTAAATTATAAGTTTCTCTGAAAATGAAGGGGACCTGTATAAGCTTTACAGTCTGAGGAGGGTGGAGAAGATTTATGGAGAGAAAGCTCAGAAGTAAGGACTGAAGGCTTGTGAGGCAGATAGAAGCTGAACATTATGAAGTTAAACCACTGTGGTCGAGCACACTCTTCCTAAGCCACTGTGGACCAGTGTACTCCTTACATCTACTTCTTCACCTGCCTGCATATCCACCCATCAGCAGGCTTCCTATTGTCTGGGAGAAAGGTGTTATGCACTGAACAGAATCAGGGCAGGCCCTGCTGGAAAGCCCCGGTGGACGGCTCTTACTCAGGCTTTCCTTGTCTTTTTTCCACCATACATTAACCCAGAAGACAGAAGGCATTGCACCTGCCTCCATGAAAGACAATGTTGTCTGTGATGGCTCTTCCCCCATCACTGTACTCCAGCCATTTTCCCTTTTACTGATTTACCCAGAGAGTACATCCCATGATGCATCGGGGCTGCACGGTAAATGAGACATAGATGCTGCCCTTAGATAATCATTCCAGGTTGAAGTGAGTCCAACATACAGAACCACAGAGCATTCCAGGCATTATTAAAGACAACACTGGAGGCCAGACAAACCAGCAACCAAAGCAATTAGGGAGATGTAAGCAGCTTCAAGCAGTCTTTTCCATGCAAATACTCCAACACCAAACTATCTGCATGTGAGACAGTGGCTTTGCTCCAAGACTCAGCAACCAGGCTAATGATTTTTGGGTCTCCTCAGGTATTTAAGGATCATGCAATTGATGGAGAAACACTGCCCCTTCTCACCGAGCAGCATCTTCGAGACACCATGGGGCTGAAGCTAGGGCCAGCACTAAAAATTCAGTCTCAGGTATGGTGACTGCACATAACTTAGTAGGTAGCAATGATGAAAAGCTGAAGAAAAATGGATCACATTAAGGTGTTGTGATATTAATAATATATAGAATATTTATTCAAGCTCCTTTTTTGTCTTTTCCCCTTTGTAACTGAGGATTTGATAGGAGTGAGGAAATCTGAACACTAGATGTGGCAGGGAGGCAATACGTAGCTGTGTGCTGGTGAATGGTTAGCTGTTCTAGGCGTGAGGCACGTACGTCAGGTGTCAATATCCCTAAGAACATGAATAGCAGTGAACAGTAATGACAGATAAATTAGGTTTGAAGCAAGAAGCAATGAGCTCTAAATATTTATTACTTCCATTTGCCATATAATTTACTTAATTTCAGGCTCATTTACATTTTAATGATGGCATGTTTTAACAACTAGCTTGCAAACTTCCTAAAAATAAAAAAAAAAGGGTACTAATTGGTTGCTCTTGAGAGCTAGAAGGGCCTGCTGCAGCACCATGAACCGCTGCTGCCGGCTTCTCTACCAGCTTCCAGACTCTAGCTCTTCTCACGCTTCTGCTTTCTCCAAGCCAGAGTTACTCACATGGCATGAAAGGTTTTTTATACCTAAACAAATCATGTCGCTCTTCTGATGGAAACCCTGTACGAGTTCCCCAGTTTCTTCAGAGTCAAGGTGAAAGTCTTAGCAGTGTGCTCTGCACAGCAGGGCAGCACTTCCAGACTCAACATAACTTCCCCTGAGGTAGTACCTCAGGCTGCTTCCTTCCCACTTGCTACTGGTGATCCCTTGAAAGCTTTGGACATAGAGTTTGCCAGGACATACCTGCTGTCTGGAAAGCCCGGCCCCATGTCCTCATCTTTGCTCCCTCCTCTTTGGAGGGTTTTTTTATTATTACTATTATTTGTTTTATTGTTGTTAGATTATTTCTTTGATTTTGCGGAGACAGGGTCTCTCTCTGTATCCTAGGCCTGTAGGGAAAAGTGTCTAGCCAAAGAAACCCACCCTGGCTCTGGATCCAGAGCTAGTGTAAGAAACTCATCCTGGATCTAAGATCTGAGCCAGTGAAAGGAACACTTTATCCCTGAACCCAGAACCAAAAAGAAATGTGCCTGACTCTAAGACCAGTACCAAAAAAACACACTTTGGCCCTAGAATCAGAGCCAGTGAAAGAAATATGCCCTGGCCCTGAAATTAGAGCCCAAAAGCCCAAAAGAGCCAATGAAAGGAACATTTTGGCCCTGAAACCAAAAACCAGATCAGGATGAAAAAAGGAATATTCTGACCAATCCCCACCCTAGAAAGCTCCGCCCCCCCCCCAAGAAGTCCTATATAAGTCCTGAGTCCAAGGCCCTTTCCCTGCTGTCCTTTCCAACCCAAGGCTGAGGTAGCCATATTCTCCTGGACCCTTCCCTCCTAATAAATCTCTTAAATGAGGTTTGGGTGAAGATCTTTCGCTGGAGCAGCAGCACAGGAGCCTGGATAGAGATCAGCTGTAGTGGAGGCCTGCCACTGTAGCAACTTGGTCCAGAGGCACTCTCTTCCAGGAGCAGAGCTGTTACCATTGGGGAAGCCTTTCCCTGAAGCAGGGCTGTAAGCGGCTAGCTGCACTTACTGTGGCCTGCGGTGTTCATGGGCTCCTCACTTTCTGAATACCTTTCCATCGAGCTGTAACACTCAGTATTCCTTGGCTCCCGGCTGCCTAAATACTTTCCATTCGAGCTACAGTGCTCAGTATGTATGGCTGGGCTCCTGACTGCCAGGATCTCTTTCCGTCTGGGCTGCACTGGACTGCACAAGGCCAACATTGAAGTCACAGGAAATCTCCTGCCTCAGCCTTCCCAATGCTGGATTACAGGCTAGAGCTATCCTTTACTTCACCCATATTCAATTGCACCTCATCACTGAGGCTCACTCGGCTTACCCTTTTTAAGGCTACACACTGCCCAGCCCCCCCACCCAGGCTCTTTCCTCTTCAGAACACTTATAATCATGACCATAAATATAATCTATCTATTCGTTATAATAGTTTTAATTGTTTCCCTCTGTCTCCTTTAGGAATCTTTACTCTTTTGTGAGCTTAGCGCATACAAGTTTTTGTTATAGATCAATGTAGTTTTTAAAGAATGACCTGTCTTAAATGAAACAAACAAACAAAAAAGCAGCAATTACTTTGCCACCAAATTTATGCAGGCTTGCACCTGTTTGCCAAAATATTTATCTCAGGAACTAGAACTTCCAAATGTCCTTGCAGGGCTGGAGAGATGGCTTGGTTGGTCAAGTGCTGCTACTCAAGCATGAGGAACTGAGTGCAGCTACTCAGCACTCATGGGAAAACACCTGCAATCCCAGGGCAGCCAAAGGCAGAGGGCCCCTGCAGCACACGGGCCAGCTGGGATTACCCAGTCAGCCACAGCTTTAGTAAGAGACTTTCACTACAAAAATAAAAATAAAAATAAGGTGGGAACTGAAAAGTTTCTGCACTCTGATAAGTCTCTTACCTTATCAGGACTCAGCAATCCAAATCAGACTGAATTAGAGAAAGGCCCGGTTTAATAGGTAAAGCATTCCCGGATGATTTTTTCCATCCCACTCCCATAGAGGAAACCGAAAAACCACCTGTTTGTTTTCTGAGGGGCAGTTTAAATACCCTGTAGAAGTGGTCTTGAGCATCTCAGGAGGAGGAGCCCTGTTTGTTGGGACTTTCTAAGGGGCAGAGTCTGGGCAGAGAGAGGTGAGACTCCTTCCAGAACATTCCAGACTCTTTGGGTATATGGATGCCAGGGTGCCAGGGGCTGAGGTGGAACAGGAAGTAACAGAGGAAGGTAGTCAACGGGGACCTCTGGCCTACACATGCATCTTCTCATACACACACACACACACACACACACACACACATACATGCGCGTGTGCACACAAAGGAACAATTTTTAAAAGAAAGAATAACCCACCACTATTTTTTTTATTTATCTAAAAGTTTCAGGATATGGAAATTTTTATTTTTAATTTTATGTAAATAGTTGTTATTTCTGCATGTATGTCTGTTCACTTTGTGTGTGCCTAGTGCCCACTGGGAACCAGAAAAGGGGATCAGATCTCCTAGAACTGAAGTTACAGACACTTGTGAATTTCCATGTGGTATGGGGATTGAACTCCAGCCCTCTAGGAGAGCAATGAGTACCCTAAGCTACTGAGCCATCTCTTCAGATGTATGCAGCAGAGCATGGTAGCAGCCAGCTGTAATCCCAGGACTTAGCATATTGACAGACAAAAAGACAGTGAGCCCAAGACCAGCTGCAAAATAAAAAAGGGCATGTTTCTACTATGAACACCTCAACACTTAACATCTTCACCAGATTATGCTGTGGGTTTGGGTTTTTGTTTGTTAGTTTTCGAATAATTTTAGAAGTAGTAAAGATGCAAAACTAAGACAGAAAGTTTACCGTGCTCTTTCCAGTGTTAACATGACATCATATGTAACAGAATACATCTGTCAAAACTAAAAACTAAAATTGATACAGCATGGACCTATCTTAAGTGATTTTTTCCTTTAGTGAGGATGCTGTCTCTCTTGGCGTCCTTGGAGACAGTTTATGGGTCACTACTGTCTGACTTTGATTTGTTGTTGTTTCTGTCTGGGTCACCATGTGATAGCTTTTCCTCCCTGAAAGCCAGCAGAGCAGTCAGATCCCAGGTACCATCTGCCAGCTAGGGAAGGCCCTATCAATAGCAACTGTCAATCAAAGAAGACAGTCGGAAGTCCTTGTCACTGAGAACCGACGTAGCAGAATTGCAAGGCTCTGGTTAACACTTGGGAATTCAGAGGGCAAACAAGCAGAAGTTTGCCATTGAATAAGATCTGGGTACCCAAGATAGTGCAATCGAGGGCAATGCCCATGATAGTGGACATGAGCAAGAGTAAAGAACCACCCCTTGCCAGGACAGAATCCTGGAGGATAGATCTGAGCTGGGTATGCAAGGAAAGCAGTGGGGTTTAGAAATGTATATGTATTAGCAGAGCACAGGCAGCTTTGGAGTTTGAATCTTGCAGATGTGGTCTTTTCCATCCAGGGCCAAGTTTCTTGAAGCAAGAGTGATGGAAACCCAGGGTAGGCTCTTTATGTTAGCATCAAGGTATCAGCTCCCACAGCAGCCCCACTGTGTCTCACTGGTGACCAGTTATGTGCTAGCATTATTTGAAGAACTGTGGTCTGGTCAGAAAAGAAGCTGGTTGGCTTTTGGTGGAAGTGTCGTAGAGCAGGAAGGTGGAATGGACCTATGATGAAATTGATACAGGACAGATGAACCACAGCAGAACCAGAAGAGAAATGGAAATTTAGAGCCACAAAATACCCAGTTTTACAGCTCTAAGTATCACATGACTCTGGGGGGGAAAAAAGTCTTACCACATAGTATAAGTGTGATCTCCTTTAACTATGTGGATGTATCAAGTCTAACATTACCTAAGCCTTCCTGCCCCCCCATGGTTAATGCAGGGTTACTTATCAAAAGAATTTAGACATAATGACTATAATTATTTTGTCTTCAAAGGTATCTCAGCATGTGGGAAATATGTTCTGTAAGAAAATTCCTTCACTTCTCACCCATGCAAGGCAAGCATTTAATCATCCAGCAAACACATCCCCTCTTTTGGATGATGGTTTGAGCATTTCCTGTACCCATGATATAATGATTCCTAAAGAAACTGAGCAAGACAGTGTGAGAAATTAAAAATACTCAAAGACAAATAAGCCACCTCCAGTTTTCCAGAGTCGCAGACGTTACCAGCAATGTGTGAGAGCTTCCTGGGACCAGGTGGAAGACATGAAGAGCAAGACCACACTCCTAGCATCTCTTGGGAGAATCTTACCCAACAGACTTCCTGCCAAGCTGAAGTGATCCAAGCACCAAGGTTCTGAAAAATTGAACTTAGAGACAATGCTAATGTGGCTAATAATTTACAAACATCTCCCAAAGCCACAGCCTCTGTGAGGAGTACTCTGAGGAACCTGAGAGCAGAAACTGAAATGGAACTCCTTTTCCTTACTCCTTCTATTGCCCAACCCTGATGGAGACATGGGCCCTGATCTGAGGAGACAGAAGAGAAAGGAAGAGAGAAGCTGACCACAGACGCCAGGCTTATCTAACAACAGGCGGTTTCTATCCTGGGCTAGGCCCTATGAGGGTGAAGTTAGGATTTGTTGGAGGGCTGGGGTAGAGTTATCAGTACACAGCAGGCTGGAACTATCAAGAGGAAGATGATGGTTGAGGTGACCATGTCTGCTTCCTGTGGAGGCCCACTCTTCCTCGTAACATTTGACAGAATGCCTCTGAGAGGACACAGGGGGAGATGACAGCAGTTCAGTCAAAGGGGACTAGCCAACAGGCAGAGGGGCCTAGCCTACAAGCAGGGGGGCCTAGCCGACAGGCAGAGGGGCCTAGCTGGCAGGCAGGGGGGCCTAGCTGGCAGGCAGGGGGGCCTAGCCAGCAGGCAGAGGGAAAGGTCTTATTTTGAATGTTCTGAATTATAAACCATGAGAAGGTGTGTCTTTTTAAAATTCACAGTTCAAGTGAACTAACTCTATCAGGAATCCTTTCAGATAGCCCACAGTCCCACAGTCCCACTGTCTAGTATGCTTGCCCTTAGAGTGGGCTGGGCCTAAGTGTTCTTCCTAAGGTGTGGCTGGGATCACTCCTGTGGCTTCTATTTGCTTTCTCTGTCAGTTTCCATCTCTAAGTAGCCCTGGGTAGAGAGCTCCACCTGACTAACCTTGACAGTGGACTCTCGGAAGCCTGCCAACAGCCTCATGCCCTCAGGCATGTGAAAGTGCCATAGTCTCACAAGTCAGACCCTGGTCCGACTCTCAGCCATGCCTCTACAGGTTCCTCACCATAAACGGCCATCAAAAACATGCTGCTTTCAAATACTGTGTTTGGAGTCACGTTACAGCCACAGAGAATTTAAAGACACAAATTTAATATAGTCGTGCAAAGAGCACACTACTGAATCTACTCTTGGTCTGGAAGGTGGTGTTCCAAAGGCCTTTCTTCAGACTCCTTGCTGATTTAGTGGAGTTTTGCTGTCTTTTGTTTTCTCCATGACAGCAGGTTTTTTTTTTTTTTTCCCTGATATAAAACTACTTTGTGGCATTTCTGCATACGTGTGGACATTAGTGTAGGTCTGGACTTTGAACCTAGAAGTGGGGCCGGGGAAGAAGCAGAGATATACAGAAATCCAGTTGAGGACCATGGACATGTGTGCCATGAGAGGAGAAGAAAGGCTCCCGGGAATGGGAGAGCATCCAAGGGTCACGGGGTTACAGAAAGGGGATTGGAAATCTCATTATCAAACCTAATACCTTGTTAATTTTTAAAAGCCTGTCATATCATCAAATATACTTGTAAATTTCTAGCTCAATCTTTTGATCCCTTTGTTGAGGGTCAATCAGAGAGAAAATCCCTACAAATTTCAAAATGTTATTAATTTTGCTCAAGATAACAATAGGCTGGTGGATAAAATGCATCGGGGTTTTGATTAAATGTAACTTGCACAACACCTCAGTCTCTTTCCATTTTTAACTCATCTGATTCTCAGTGTGTAGAACTATGTGGATACCTGCTATAACCTGCTATGATTCCCACATTTCAGAAGTTCCCAGAAATGCCCACTGTGAGATAGCAGATGCTTTTGGTAAGAGGTAAAAGCTGCCACTAACTGATCCCCTCCTTGGGTAAAGAGATCACCACTCCAATCCACATCGTAAATTTCTTATTCCTGCTGGTGAATCTGTCTGCCTGGGGACTGCCTGATTAGAGCAGATGTGTGTTAGTATTGCTCAGAGGAAAACACTCAGACATCCCAGTCGCAGACTACCACCACAGAAAGCGCTGTGTTTAATTTTAGATCCATACATTTTAAAAAGGAATCACTGATGGTAACAGAAGTGTGCCTGGATCTGTAGACTCTGTCAAAAAGAAGATTGAAATAATCTGCCTGTGAAACTCACTGCTTTCTTTCTAGTTAGAGTCTATGTTACTATTTTTTTTATGTTTTTTAGAAGATATAATTATTTTTTATTTATTTAAAAAGTTTTTTCTCATACCAACCACTGCTCCCCCTCGTCCCCATCCTCCCTCCCTCTCCCCCCACCCCATCCCCCTTCTATTCCCCAGGGAAAGCAGGGAATCCCAGGGTGAGTCAATTCAGTCTGGCATATCCAATTGAGGTAGGTCCAAGTCCCTCCCCCGAGTATCAAGGGTGAGTAAGGTATTCCTCTATAGGGAATGGGCTCCAAGATGTGAGTTCATGCACAGGAATAAACTCTGGACCTACTGCAAGAGGCTCCACAAACAGCCCACGCCATTTGACAGTCCTCTACCTTTGGAGGATTTAGTTCCTTTCCATGAAGGTTCCTCAGCTGTCATTTCAGAGTCAGTGAGCTCCCAATAGCTTGGGGTCAGTCAGTCTCTGTGGGTCTCCCCATCATGATCCTAATCCCTCTGCTCATATACTCTTTCCTCCCTCTATTCAGCTTGACTGGGAGCTCAGCCCAGTGCTTAGCTGTGGATCTCTGCTTCTGCCAAAAATCAGCTGCTGGATGAAGGTTTTGTAATGGCATTTAGGGTAGTAATTCATTTGATTATAGGGAAAGTCCTGTGTAGGCACCCTCTCCACTATTGCTTGGAGTCCTAGCCAGGGACACCTTGTGGGTTATCTGAGGTTTCACTAACACCAGGTTTCTCTCTAATCCCACAATGGCTGCCTGTATCAAGACATCTATTTCTTTGTTCTCCCTCTCTGTTGCTCTGCCCACTCAAACATCTCATTTTCTCATGATCTCTTCCTATCTTGCCTTGCTCCCCCCACCCCAACCATGATCCCAATTTACTCAGGAGATCTTCTCTATTTCCCCTTTCCAGGGAAAGCCTAAGTTCCTCGAATTACCTAGCTGCTCTGGGGTTGTGAATGGTAGCCTGGCTATCCTTTGCTTTGTGTCTAAAATCCACTTAGAGTGAGTACATCCCATATCTATCTTTCTGGGTCTGTGTTATCTCATTCAGGATGATATTCTCCAAATTCATCCATTTGCCTGCAAATTTCATGATGTCATTTGTGTGTGTGTGTGTGTGTGTGTGTGTGTGTGTGTGTGTGTGTGTGCTGAGTAATACTCCACTGTGTAAATGTACCACAATTTGTTAATCCATTCTTCAGCTGAGGGGCATCTAGGTTGTTTCCAGGTTCTAGCTATTACAAATACTGCTGCTATGAACACCGTTGAGCTAATGCTTTTAGGGTACGAATGTGCATTCTTTGGGTATATGCCCAATAGTGGTATTGCTTGGGTAGATTGATTCTCATTTTTTTAGGAACCGCCATACTGATTTCCAAAGTGGCTGTACAAGCTTACACTCCCACCAGCAATAGAGTGTTCCCCTTGCTCCACATCCCCTCCAGCATAGGCTGTCATCTGTGTTTTTGATCTTAGCCATTTTGACAGGTGTAAGATGATCTCAGAATTGTTTTGATTTACATTTCTCTGATGCCTAAGGTATTGAGTGATTCTTTAAGTGTCTTTCAGCCATTTGAAATTCTTCTATTGAGAATTCCCTTTTTAGCTCTGAGCCCTATTTTTTAATTGGGGGTTTGGCTCTTCATAAAAAGAGTTTCATGAGTGCTCTTTTTAGAGATTAGTCCTCTGTCAGTTGTAGGGTTGGTGAAGATCTTTTCCCATTCTGTAGGCTATCATTTTGTCTTATTGACTGCATCCTTTGTCTTACAGAAGCCTCTCAGTTTTAGGAAGTCCCATTTATTAATTGCTATTCTTAATATCTGTGCTTCAAGCTCAGGGATGAGAGGGGTTTTGAAGAAAAAAGTATATAAGTGGGGTGTTACATGTCTTGGCATTTCAGGGTTGGGTAAAGGGGTGTGAGGTAGACTAATTCTTGGAAACTATTGGTTAAACTTTCAATGCAAAACCAAGTTTTGAATCTACTGGCTGTCAGATGCATTCCTGAGATTTTTTTCTGGATTCTTCTTAGACCTGGGCCCTGCCCCCAGGCACTAAATGGTTTTTCCCTGAGATAAAGTTTTGTAATCTATGTCTTCACAGCATCCAGTGCTCTTAACCTTTGAACCACTTCTCCAGCCCCTACCACATACCAGTTAACAAAAGGGATGCTTCAGTGACTGGGATGATTTGGAAGGGTACAAATTTCACTTACATTACTGTATCACTGTTTCATTGCTGTGAAGAGACACCAGTGGTCTAATACATTATTGTCATAGCTGAAGACATGGAGGCAGGCATGATAGGCATAATGCTGGAGGAATGAATTGCTGAGAGTTCTACATCTGGATCCACAAGCAACAGGAAGAGAAACACCTGGTCTGGCTGGAGCTTTTGAACCCTCAAAGCCCACTGTCAATGCTACTTCTCCCAACAAGGCCACACCCACCTAATCCTTTTTAAATAATACCACTTCCTGATGACTAAGCATTCATATACAGAAGCCTGTGGAGGAGGCCATCGTTATTTAAAACATAATTATTGTACAAATTTTTTAATCTAAATATTGTATGACTTTTATTGTATGTGTGCTTGTCAAGGTGTGTGAGTGTGTCAGAGGGGGCCATTGTCAGCTGTCTTCCTTCTTCCCTATGAGTCTGGAGATCAAACTCAGGTCAGTTAGCTTCTTGGTGTCTTCACCTGATGAGCCATCTCACTGGTCCTAGCAAACTTTTTTTAACTTCTCCTCTAATGCTGCTTTGGTCTCAGTCATACTCTATTCTGTATAAGCATAAAATCAAAGACAAATCACAAGGACAGGAACCTCATTTGTTTGAAAATCAACTACAGTAAGAATTTTTCATAGACAGGATATGTTACTACTTATGGAATAGTTTGCTCCCGTGAATTGCTCCTTCTAAAAGTATCAGAGCTACTGAGAAGAAAGAAGGCAGGGTCTTACCATGTAAGCTATTCTAGGTTCAAACTCCCAATTCTCCCTAAGAAGCCTGAGTTCTGGGGTTATAGGTGCACCCCATCACTCCCAGTAACAGTCTCCTCAATGCGCACACAGAAGTTTCACTCCAAATATAAGAAAGTTCTGTTTAAAGAGTGTTGAAGTCATTCACTGTGCTTGTCCAGCCTCTTCTCTAGAAGATCAATCCCTCTTTCCACAAGTTCACAAAGGGCCAAAGGTCTCTGATGTGTCTGTTCACAGCTGTGAGGTGTCATTGTGTGGCTGTGAGAAGCTAATTTCACGGGTAAAGGAGATGATTCATGTGAACATTGTTGGTTGTCATTTTTAATGTGCTTGTACACTGTGTGCATACTTTTTTAAAAAACATATCTTTCTAGTACATTTGGAATCTTTGGCTCATTCTCCAGTGATTTTTAATTAGGTAGATTTTTTAAGTGTACTGAAATGATTGTTAAATTTAATTAAATGATTGTTTTATTCCTAGTGTTAAGATATTTTCATCAAACATAATAAAGCAAGAGCTTCAAACATCTTTTCACTGCTTAAAAAAGATCTTATTATAGTCCCAGTGTAGATTAGCCCTTCATCCTTGGTGGAAAAGGGGAGAGATAAACTACAATGTATACATTTCTATTTATTTTCAAATTGTTTGGGGAAAACATTATTGATACCTTTTCCCAAAACAGCTATTAAATTAATTGTCCTGGGGATGGGATATAGCTTAGAGGTAGAATACTTAGCATACTCAAAACCCTTGATTTTTAGTACTTAAAAAATGTTTTAGTAAAATTAAACTAAATATTCTGTAGTAACTACTTGGATGTGTTCTTTTTAACACGTGCACAATATTGAAAATCTCTTGCCAATACTTTCAAAAATAGCTGGAAAACTGTTACCATTGTCAGCCTACAGTTTATCTGTATAGTAGATGTAGGGAGCTAGGATCAGTGCCACACGTCAGGAATGAAAGAAGAGGAAGTAGATTCTACCTTCTAGGAGCTCATGGTCCAGAGGACTTCTCTATTGGGGCATTTATTATAAGTGTTGTCCCCTGGTTTCAAGGTCCCCACAAAAGACCTTTAGAGACTCGAACTCTCCTAGACGCAAAAGCAAGGTTTATTTAAAGTTACAAGTTGTGTAACAAAGACCTCAGTCTGGCACACAGGCATGACAGTGGCCAGAGGAGGTGCTGCCCCTTTGCAAGCTGGGTTTTTAAGGGCAAAAATTACAAGGTTATACATCAATTGGGGTCTTTTAGTACAGATACAATTCTGATTAGCTTGTCTTTTGGAGGATTTTTAGACTTCCTCTGTTATCTTAGCCAGCTGTTTTCCAAGTCCTTTCTTTGACCACCTCCTGGGTTGGGTCTTTCCAGGCTATATCCAGTCCTGAGACATTCCATGGACAACTAACTGTTATCAGTCCCTAAGCTACCTCTTGACTGTTTGACCTTTGTTCCTATGCAGACCTCAGGTTTGTCCAGAAACTGGGAACTTCAAAAATGGAGGTGCTTCTCTGATTCTTCAATAAGTAAGTATAGCCCCCCCACCCCGTGTGTGTGAGTGTGTGTGTGTGTGTGTGTGTGTGTGTGTGTGTGTGTGTGTGTATGCATGTGTGCATGGGTGTGAGTAACTAAATCAAATTTAAGAAAAAGAATATCATATAGGCTCTAATCCTTTCTTTATCCATTCCCTCAGCTCCTTCTCAATTGTGTAGTAAATAATAAAATGTTCTTTATAACCTTAGGCACCAACCTCTCCATGCACCTTCTGAAATTGCAAGGCTTCTACACACTTTTTTTTTCTTTCACAGTTGCACTCCTATATAGAGAAGTAGCCTGTTTCACTTCAGAAAGGGTGAGAATGTTACAGAAAAGGTGACAAGTAAGTTGTTATAAGAATCCCAAACCCCTACTTCTTAATGTCTATCTATCCATCTCCCAACTGAAAGCATGTCTGGGAAGCATGAGAGTAAGCCTCACACTCTACTCCCAGGGCCACCCTGGAAGCACAGCTCACTGTTGGTCAGGAGGCCTGCATCCTCACAGTCATGGGGACCCTGCTTTGTTCTTACAGAGTCTGCCCTTCACTGGGCATTACATGTGTGACCTCGAGGGTTTTCTACTGGGGACTCATGAGTCTGAGTCAGGGAAAGAAGTCTCCATGCAGAGCAATATGTGTACCAGTTTCTGCTTGGTGCTAAAGCTCCCTGGAAAGCTTTTCTTCTTCAAAGTTAGTATCACTAGCCTGTCTGTAGCCTGACCAGAAAGCTTCCAAGAGAACTGTGAAAGGGAAAGAAAGAAAGAAAGAAAGAAAGAAAGAAAGAAAGAAAGAAAGAAAGAAAACCATTGCTGACTACAGTTCATTTTCAATACCTGTAGCAACAGCAGAGCTAGGCAATTATGTTACCTACCACCTAAATACCTAAGTCTCATAAACTGATTCTAACTACCGAAGGGGAAAAAACACTGAATACCCTTACCCAGAGTTCACTGTGTTCTTGCCCCTGCTTTGACGCATGTCCTAATGGAGGAGCAAGCTTTTGATGGTATGCCAGCAGGGAAGAGAAATTGCTTCAGATTCACCTTTCCTAGGACACCTGAACACCTGACAGACAATCATCCATTTTGTTTCCCGGTGCCTCCCTTTTCCAGCCACATCTTCCTGAGAAATTCTTCTTGCAGATCTCCTGATTTAAGGTTCTAAATTCTCTGTGGATTTCCTTCACAAGCAAACATTGTTCAAATAGTTTTTCACAGTATGATTCTTAAGAGGCTCTTCAATCTCACTCTGTAGAGAAATGTCTGTTCCCATCTTCATGGCCACCTTACAGGGCCACATAGTTTCACTGCACCTCCACATTCTGGTGTCTGACTATGCCAACTTGTAATGTTTATATTACTACAAGACCCACTGTTGTATTTTAAAAATGACTCAAGAGACCTTGGCGGGTTTGAGCCAAGGTGCCCCATGGTGGGTAAGAGACAGAGACATCAGGCAGGCAGTGCTTACATAGTGAGAGTCTTGGAAAATGACTCACCACTCATGTGGAGAGTTTTATTGAAATAGAGAGAGAGGGAGGCAGAGAGAAAGCACCAGGGTGCAGATGGGACCTCATGGCAAGAAAGGGGGGGTGTTTTGTAAAATGGACTTTACACAGGATGGCATTGTCAGGACTCTTGGAGGGGCCTAGGTATTGCCTGCTTATTGGCTAGGTCCTAAAGGGGCAGGTCTGCATGCTAACACCCATCCTTTTTATAGATGGCTTAACTTTCCTATAGTGCTCATCTCAGTAAGTCTCTTACTTTTAGCCCCCATGGCCTGGAGAAATGTATGCAAATCAATGTAAGGACATAGAATCTCTTTACTGAAGGACATGCTCCTCTCCAGACACACTAAGATACACAATCTATGAACTTTTATTTATCATAGGGAACCAAGTGGTCTTTCTTTTATAACTATAAATCCAATCTGCTGCTTCTGTTGCCTTACCTTGGTCTTTGAGTTCACATCTTGTCTTTCTAGGTTTCTCTTTCATGGAGTTATAATTCTATCTAATCAAGGATCCTTTGCATCTGCAAGAGGATTTTACTCTTGTGTTATGAACTGGAAACCTACTTCTCTCCCAAAATGGACTGTGCACCTAGTACGCTGGAACAATGACTAGAAGTCACCCAGGTTCTCTCTGAACCTTGAAAAATGTGGAAACTGCAGAAGTCTATGTCCATCTCTGTGGGTCAGGCTGCTGATTTGCTCAGTAGTCAGCCTGTTCGTTGACATTTGTGTAAACTAACCAGTTCTGTAGAGGACACACAGTGTTCACTGGAGTCAGTTCAGAGGCAGTGCATGCTGTGTGCTTTGCTAGAAGATTTCCTATGGATTTCTTTCACCTGTGAAACAGATAGTATGGTGCTTACAGAAAGCACCGGTGTGAGTTGAAAAGTAGCAGCTGGGAACAGTTCTCTGACATTTCCAAGAATTCAACTGGTGCCCTGCAGTAATATAAACACTTTCTTTTCAGACATGTATGTGTGCAGGCCACCAAACAGACACAGAAAGTGTATGTGGGGGTTCCTTCAAAAGAGAGAAAGAAATTTACCCACAGTTGCTTTTTTCCTTATGAGTAAAATGACAGCCACAGTTAATTTCTGTGACATTGAAGCTGTAGTCACAGTGTATGTAACAATGGCTTCAGGTCCTGACCCTGAAGCTGTGGCCACAGTGTAACAATGGCTTCAGGTCCTGACCCTGAAACTGTAGTCACAGTGTAACAATGGCTTCAGACCCTCTGATACTTACTCTCTCTCACTTCTGTGATCGAGTTGGCTGGCTGGGTTTGTCACAAGACCACTCATTTAATTGAGCAGGCAAAAAGATAAATACCCAAAGCAAAGGGAACAAAATGAATCAATCAACATTTACTTACCAGTTCACACAGATGGAAAAGAACATCAGCAATTCTGAAGCATAGTTCTAAACAGGATTAACATACAGCATTTTCAGTCCTTGAGGAGTATTTAAAAACAGTCATGATTCCAGACTTGATGATTTTTCTTGTCCTAAAGGCATAAGAAACAAACATTGTTGAATTTTATTTCCACCAACTCTATAGACAAATGACATCCACAGAAGTATTCAAAATACTACTTACTGTTCAAAATCCTTCCCTGCTTTTCAGAGAATGTACCTTTGTGTTGTCTGTTTCCTTTTTTTCTTTTTGTTTTCTAATATTCAGGATCAAGCCCAGGACTTCACAGATGCTAGGCAACTGTTCTACCCCCACCCATGCTACTCTGTCCCCAATCCTGAGAACCTCACCAACTGCTACTTTAATTGGGTTATTCTTATGGGATAATAGTTACTAGCCCTGTAGATCATTCTTTAGGGCCTTATTTTTAAAATTAGAATGAAGATAATATGAATTTTATTTTAAAACTAACATACATTAGCATATGAAAGAGAATAAAGTCTGGGTAAATATTATAAAACATAAACTTTAGAAAGAGTATTTTTAATCTGTGGTGTTGGCTCATTCCTTTGGTTGCTATCTACTGTGAGCAGCAACTGACTTTAAATTCTTTGTACTTTTTCAAAGTACCCAAAAACCTAAATATTCCAGTGGGACTGAAACACTGAACAAGGGAAGGTGATCTCTGTATGTTATAATGATCATAAAAGTCATTTCTTTATAAACAACATCTAACATCTCACAGTCCTCTGTATCAGGGTCCAGAGTAGCGGTGAGCGTTGTACAAGCCCTTCCGGTCCTCTGTCTGTCATGGTTATTGCCCAGAAGGCTGATTTCACTAGACTGCATCAAACAGCCTCCCTTCCTCTGAACTCACCTCAGGTTCAGCTGCAGGAACCAACAAAAGACGGAGGAGGAAGGGAGCAAGAAAATGGAGCATTAATTCCCAAGTCCTACTCTCCACCCACAGAGCTCACAGCTCCAGCAGAGGGGTCTTCACTGCCAGCTATACTTTCCCCATATCATGCATTCTGGGAAACCAGTTCCTCTCCACATCATTCTTTCAGACGGAGGAGGAGTGAGATCTCCCAACAACAGCTATATCTGGATGGTTTCTGTTGACCCTCCCAACACTTGTGCAAGTGTGTGCCACTTGTATACTGCTGGAATCCTGCCTCAGACAGCAGTTAGAACGTCAAATGCAGGCTTAGATAACACACAGTTTTTTGGATCATGTAACTGAAAAATGCAGACATCTGACTCCAAGTCAGTGATGTCTTCAAGGTGATGAGAGCTGAAGGAGACAATCAATCACACTGTCACTTTAATTATAGCATCATGAAGTCTGTGTGGCCCTTATTTCAGCATAGCCAGGAGTGACAGCAGGTGGCCAATGGCAGACACAAGCCACAAGGGACTTTGACAGCATTCAGGACATGAAGCATCAAAACACCAACTACCTACTTCATGTGGTAAACAGAGGAAACTTAGCTCAAAAAAACCCATTTTGCAGTCTAGTAGCTTTTTTATAAAAAGGTAAAATAAAATTTAGTTTAGCATTTCGGGAGGGGGGAGCTGCCCAGGTCTGAGAGAAGAATAGTCATGCCTGATCAGTCCTGGGAAAAGACCATGTCCTAAAAGGATAGACCTAGCAGGAGGCCTCCCCAGTTCTGAGAGAAGAATAGCTTCCTACCTGCCCAGCTCTGGGAGATCAGCCAAGACATCTGCCCAGTTCTGGGAAAGGAATAGATTCTTGCTTGCTCAGTTCTGGGAAAAACCAACCACCCCAGGTAGGGTCCAGGTGGGGTCCATCCAGGTAGGGTTCAAAGATACTCTGGAACAGAAAGACCCTAAGCACGAGCCAATCAGTAGCACATCAGCACCCTGTCTCCAAGCAACCAACTTTGTTGTACTTTTTGCCTATAAAAGATCCCTTGTAGCCAAAGACAGCAGCTTCTTGCTCTGTTATCACAGAAGCTTGAAGTAAGCTCCCTGCCTGGCTTATACTGCACTGCCAATAAACCTTTCTGTTTGCATTCTGGATATCCCTGTCTCTGGTGGTCTCCTGGGGCTGGAGCTTTGAGCATAACATATTTGGGGTCTCGTCCTAGATCTCCAAAGACCTACCAAGCCCCTTGGGTCTGGAGGTTCTTTTGGCCACAGACCAGTAGGAGCACTCATTCTTGTGTCTGTCTGTGTCTGTCTGTCTTTGTCAACTTCTGTTTTTGTCTCTGCTGATCTGTAGTAAATTGCAGGCTCTCCCTGTGAAGGACGAGCCCCCAGGACTTTGAGTGAAGGGCCTGGAAGTGCCCCTCCATTTGAGCGAGGAACCTGCTGGAGGAACCCCTCCATTTGAGGTCACACATGGAGTGGCCATTTGTTTTTAATAACATCCGGCCGGGAACGGAGAGGTCCAGTTTCGGACTTGGAAGTGTCTTTGGGTATCTTTCTCTCTTTAGGGAGAGAAAGCCACCTTGTTTTGTCCTGGGAAAACTGTGAAAATACTGTCAGGTTGTGTTCTCACTTTAATTGTCCTTGTCTCCTCTTTTATCTGGAACGCTGGGGATGTTGTGCAGTCTCCTGAGAACTGCCCATTGCCTGCTTCGTGTGCACCATTGCCCTGTTTGCTTTTATCTATGCGGATCTTTTAGCCAGGCTAATAGTCATCTTACTCCCTTGAAAATGTTCCTAGAGATGAATGTGTGAATGCATGAACAATGTGGCCACAGTGTGCATGTTTAATGTTTGGGTTCATGTGTGCATGTATGCTTTGTGACTAAAGTTCTATTTGTCTTGTTGAGAAGTTTTGTCTGTTTCTCGAGAAAGTTGTATTTGCTGTTCTGATGTATTTCTAACTTTGTTAAAAGCATAAAGCTGAGACAGAAATACTTTACATATTTTTGCTATCTCTGTTGTCAAAAACAACTGGTCACCATCCACAGCTGCTGTGACTGCACTTATGGTCAAGAATCAGAACCTAACAGGAGTTCAAATATTTTTTTGATATGGATGGTGCTGACACAGTAATAAAAGTTATTAAATAAGGTTAAAATCTGTTACAATTAAAACTAGTAACATTGTAAATTGATAATTAGAAATCTATGCATAAGTAAACTTTAAAAAATGACATGATTCCATTTTGGATTGCATTTTTAGTCAGCCGCATGGCTGGGTTGCCAATCCATCTTTAGTCAGTCACTTGTTTGGCAACCATCCTTGCTGGGTTAGTCACTGCTTGTGGTTGCTGAGCCAAAGTGACTGCTGCCTTGATCATTCAGATGCATGAGTAATGATTGGTTAAGACAAAAAAAAAAGTTGTCAACATTAGAACCATATGTATGTACTTATTTTTAAAAGGAAAATACTTTTATGTTATAGTTATTTAGATATTTATATTAACGAAAGCTGTATTCCTAGTGCTGCTAGTGATACAATATACTAATAAAAAGCAGTTTAGAGATGACAATATT
Organism: Sigmodon hispidus; assembly: GCA_004025045.1. Classification (NCBI taxonomy): domain Eukaryota; kingdom Metazoa; phylum Chordata; class Mammalia; order Rodentia; family Cricetidae; genus Sigmodon; species Sigmodon hispidus. Next base: position 224,852 of record PVIH01000342.1, on the reverse strand, counting down.
TTGTTTTACAATGATCTGTTTTCAAATGCAGAGATGAACTAATTTTTAGTGTGCTACCTGACAGCCCATAAAAAGTTGTTGGGAGTTTTGCTTCTGCCATAGAAAAGCAGATAGGGACAGAGCAACTTACGCTTTTACCCTAAGTTCTATCCTGGAAAAAAAATTGAAAATTTCTATCACAGTGCTGAGGATTTTTTTCTTAGCACTTAAGACTTTTTGTTTAAGAAAAGCATTTAATGAAGCATGCCTATGACTCTAACTTAGAAGCCAACTATGTCTGCACACTGGTGTTTTGACTTCAGAAGTCTGTTAAAGAAATGTTATTACTTTATTGAGGTTGTTCTGAACCCCTGTGTATTTTTTAAATATGTAATAAAAGTAAAAACAAACAAACAAACAAAAACACTCTCTGTTCTTGCTTAAAATATTTTAGCCATGCAAAGTACTGACACAATTATGTTCTCAGGATTGAGCTTACAACAAGTAGCTAGAAACAAAGTCTTTCTATATACCTGGGCAGCCCTCATACTTCAGAGATCTGCAGAATATGGCATTTAAATCAGAGACTTCCTGATCCTAACAGTGACCCAAGGTCTCTGAAGAAGATTATGAGGCACCAGGACATCTATCTCCATCTGGATTGTAGCAGTGCTGACCTGGGCAAGATGCCATAGCACAATGCCTGCCTGACGCCAGGACCTGGCCTAGGACATTGGAGAATTGATTGCACCTTTTTGCCTAGACAAAGTAAGGTCAGTCTTCTCCTATATGTCCCCTTACTTCGGGGGAAATTCCCATCTTAAAGGCCTGGCAGCTAAAGACTGATGCTGTTTGGATACTTCTGTCTCCAATTATGTGGAGACCTGGGTATGGCCAACTAGGTATGGACTGTTCTCTGTTGTTTTCAGAAGCTGCTCAGTCTGCACTTAGGTATAATTTATCCTTCTCAGATCTCTATACGTGTTGACAGTTAAGCTAGTTATAACTTTGTCAGATGCTTATGCAAGGTAATAGCCAGCTTTCAAGCTCATTTTATAAAACCTGATAGGTAATAACTAAAACTCTTATATCTTTTTGTAATTTATATGAGCTTCAGAGAACCATAAAATTTGGATCAACCTCACAGAGGTCAAAAAGATGCCAGATAAGTACAGCCAGCCCAAGTTTTTCTCACCTGTCTGTTCCTAAGGATGATACTTTTCTCTTCTGTTTTGGAGACTCCTGCCCTTCCCAATTATTAAGAAAGTTTAAATTCTAACTTTTGTTCTTACTTTTAGCATGTCTCAACAGATTTCCACTTGGCTGGCATATACAATTTACTCCAAAGGAGTACTTGCTAAAAGCTTGTGTGGACCAGTCCAATCAACATGGGTTGTTTCCTGTCTCCACAACTGGCTCAGACAACTACATGCTCTTGACAGAAGCCCTATAGCCCAGCCCTTTACTAGCCTTTCAGCCTTTTTGGGCTCTGACAACGCCCCAGTGTCAGCTTGAAGCAAATGGAAAAGAAATGTCGACCCTACTCCCAGCCCATAACAGGTTGAAATGCTAAGTTAAAAGGAAAGCTTCTGGCATAGGAGACAAATCTTTTTGTAGAGGTCAAAAGGTCTCTACAGCCTGGAGTTTGCAAGTCAGCTTCCTATAGGCTGTGGGAACCCAGAGGTCCAAGCTGCTCCTATCTCAGAACGTCCTGTCTTGAGAAGTTGAGAAAATGACTGACCCCTAGCTACTCACACTGCTTATTCTGCTTAGGAATTTAGCAAGTAAACAGCCTTGCAGTTGCACGAAGTTAGAGTAAGAGAAGAAAGCAGGACAGTGTTGGGGTGATGTCTGGCTGGCTTGCCAAAAAGTAGAACTAAGAGCCTAGACTGAGAAGTAAGCCAGGTCCATGCTGATTGACTTACTGATTTGTTTCCCAGCAACACTTTTTTTTTTTTTTTTTTTTTTTTTGCAGAGTCAGTACTGTAGAAATATTCTAGTTTGCAGAGACACAACAGCCCCTCCCTTGGTTAAATATTAGTTAAATGATAATGAATAAATGTGTTAGCCCCTTTTTCATGGAGCTAGAGTACCAGTGTGTGAAGGATCTGCCAGGATGAGACCTTGCAGATCAGTTTGGGCCTACAAGTGTGGGCACAAGAGCTGGTGCAAAGGAGGTAGAGTATGACCTTCCTCCAGGTAGACAAGCCTTGACAGCCTCTGAAATAGCTGGAACCAGATGTCACCTCAGAAGCTTAGGGACTTGGTTGCTGCCTTCATAGAGCTAAGATTGTAATGATGCTGGCCATCACCTTTTGGCTCTGTCATAAATAGACTACTCCTGTGAATATATTGCCAGAGTCTCATGATTGAGTCAGTAACCAAAATGAAAATGGGAGAATGAAGAGAGACAACTTAGCTAAAAAAAAAAAAAAAAAAAAAAAATCCAGTTTTGCATTCTAGTAGCTATTTTATAAAAAGGTAAGATAAAATTTAGTTTAGCATTCCTGGCAGAGGGGCAGGGCTGCCCAGGTCTGAGAGAAGAATAGTCATGCCTGATCAGTCCTGGGAAAAGACCATGTCCTAAAAGGATAGACCTAGCAGGGGGCCTCCCCAGTTCTGAGAGAAGAATAGCTTCCTACCTGCCCAGCTCTGGGAGATCAGCCAAGACATCTGCCCAGTTCTGGGAAAGGAATAGATTCTTGCTTGCTCAGTTCTGGGAAAAACCAACCACCCCAGGTAGGGTCCAGATGGGGTCCATCCAGGTGGGGTACAAAGATACTCTGGGGCAGAAAGACCCTAAGCACGAGCCAATCAGTAGCACGTCAGCACCCTGTCTCCAAGCAACCAACTTTGTTGTACCTTTTGCCTATAAAAGACCCCTTGTAGCCAAAGACAGCAACTTCTTGCTCTGTTATCACAGAAGCTTGAAGTAAGCTCCCTGCCTGGCTTGTACTGCATTGCCAATAAACCTTGCTGTTGCATTCCGGACATCCCTGTCTCTGGTGGTCTCCCTGGGGCTCGAGCTTTGAGGATAACAGTGGGACCTGAGGAAGAAGAGAAAAATGAAACGGTGCAAAGGTACAGATGGTCCTGTCACCAGGGAGGGGAAAGAAACCCCAGCTTTTTTCTTCCCAGCATCCTCTGTCCCACCTATACCTTCTGCCTAGCTAATGGCTGTTTAGCTTTTTATTAAACCAATCAGAAAATGCCTTGGCAACTTTGTATACTTCACAGTGTACAAAGAAGTTATTCCACCACAGCTCCCATGATTCTGTGACCTAAGGACTTTGCACTAGCTCCATCTCCTAAGGTCCACAGTATCTCCTAATGCTACTGCCCTAGGGAACAAGCCTTTAACATGTGGACCAGCGAAGGAAATTCAACCTCCAAACCACAGCGTTCTTTATTATGATTATGATTAATAGAGTCTCACTAATTAGCTCTGGTTGCACCTTACTATGTTGATGAGGCTAACCTAAAAATCAGTTATCTCCCTTCTTCTGGCACCTAAGCCTGGGATTAAGGTGTAAATCACCATATCTGACTGACAGTACACTCTAATAAATGAGAAAAGATTTGATGGGTAGACATGCTTGTGGTGCAAATGTTAGGACCTGAATCCAAATCCCAAGAACCCACATAAAACTAGGTGTGTGGCATGAACTTCCAAAATCTCAGCATTCCTATAGGAAGATGAGAAGCAGAGGCAGCAGACTCCAGAAATTTCTGGGCCAGCATGCTTAGCTAACACAGTGGGAAAGCAGCAAGTAGACTCCATCTCAAACACCGGCAAAGCATGGATTGCCACCCAAGATGATTGTCTCCTGTCCTCCACAAATTTGCCATGGTATATATACATGTTCCTATGTTCACATACCAAGCAGTACATGCATATTGTAAATTTAAAAAATAAAATTTGCAGAGAAATATGCTCTTACTGCAAATGACTATAAATGTCTCTTTCTTCTTCAGACCTTTTTCTTCTCCATAATTCTATCTGTGATAATAAGTACTTCAGTTGGGTATCTCACAAAACGAGTTATCTAAAGATTATTCCAAAATAGCTATCTAAGCTGGTTTTTTTCCTTCCTTCAAAAAGCAGTATACTATTCCATCTTGTGTCCCAATCATGGTTTACTCAACTAATCCTCTGCTGATAGATTTTTTCATCCTTCTATATTTTTAGTAATATGTACATACAAACTCATAAAGGCAAAAGTCTGTCCATAGGACAAGTTCCTAAAACTCATAGTTTGAGCCAAATGGCTTATGCAATTACAGTTTTCATTCTCATTACTGTTGTAGTATGTTTCTCCCGGCCCGTTTGGGGCCAGGAAGTTTTGGAACCTGGCGTGGTGGCAGTTTGGAACCTGGTTCGCGCCATGGCTTTTATCCCCCAAAGAAATGAATCATGGCCCATGTCTTATGCCCATTACTAGCTAGCTCTTTCTTCTTAAATTAACCCATTTCTATTAATCTTCCCACCACGTGGCTCAGCCCATGGCTGACTGGTACCTCTTACATGTCTGTTCCTCTTGGGGGTCAGATGGAGACTGGCTTAACTCCACCCTTCTTCTCCTACCTGGCTGCCTCTGATTCTCCACCCACTTCTACGGTACTGAACATAGACCAAAACAGTTCTTTATTTACAACACACAGAGAACATTCCCACCACACATTACAAAGTTGCATTCCATATAAATTGCACTAATGTAAATCCTGCCAGCAAGGTGAGTGTTCATTTCTCAGCATCCTCACCAACAATTCTACCCAAAGTATTGCTCTTTCTTATTCTGGTGGTGACTGAGAGCCATTGATGCTAATAGACAGGTAGAAGCAACAGAAACCTACCTTTATCTATGCCCAACAAGATAGGAAAGAAGCCAATTCCAAAACCTCAGTAAAGAAAGCTGACTGGAAAGCCACACAGCAATTGAGAACACAACAGACTTCTGCATCCTCACAGAGAACACCCACAGACAGAACAGTGTGGTCCCCTCCCCCCACCTTTCATCTTTTCCCAAGCTTTCTGTTGGCTTAGCCTAACCAGAAGCTAAAGGCAAAGGGAGCATTGATGCCTATGGTATCCTACATGTAAGCCACTGCATTAGCAAGCAGATGGAGGTCAAGAGGTCTTCAGGGACTGGCCTCCAATGATGAATGCCACACATTTTGAAATCTGATCTCCAGGTTATTTGCTTTGATTCTTGGTCCTAAAAGTCATGACTATGCAAGCTTCCCTTGTAGATTTGTTTTATGGTATGTGGCCATGGCCATTCATTAGTATGGAAGCTACAGTTGTGTGGGGGTTGCTTATAAATATGTTAAAGTTCATAATCTAATTCTTGAATGCAATTTATTAACACAGACTCACGAAGAAGAAAAAGACATTAATTTTCACTAAGAACATGTTTTTTTCAACTTTTATTTTAATATTTGTGTACAACGTGTATGTGCATGTGTACATGTACAATTATGTGTGTCATTCACACTCACTGTTTAAGTTACACATGGGGGTATTAAATTTTAAGGAGTTTATTTGAGCAAAGAACAATTCATAGATTGGGCAGTATTCAGACCCAGAAGAGAGTCACCTCTGCTGCCCCAGGCTGGCAGCAAGCTATACATGCAGAAGGCAGAAGCATGACAAAGAAGACATATTTAACTGGTTAGATGGTAAGACCCAGCTTAGAGGTTAATTGGCAGTTTCTGACTGGTAGTCTCTCATTTCTTGTTATGGGTGAGATGGGCATCAGTTTGATTATGTGAAAGCATATTATTGTGGAGCCACTCTAGCCAACAGGCCCCTTGCATGGTATGATCTCAATAGCACTTCATTTCTTTTGCTCAGCTATGTGCAAAAGGCCAGCTATGTTTTGTGTTTGGTTTTGTTTTATTCCAGTGTCCTAGTTCTGGAAAACTGCTAGAATCTTCAGGGAGCTTACATCATGGTCATTATTTGTCTTTCTATTAGCTGGACTGGGCCTTTCTGAACTCAAGGGTAGTCAGTCTCAGAGAGGAATACATCAGAACTGAAGCTGACCCATGCCTGTGACTTCCCCTGGCTACTCATGGACTGGAGACTGACCTAGCATCCTGTTGTGACGTGGGTAGAAATGGCACAGGAATACCTTCATGGAAGCTAATTGTCCTTAGTGTTTTTGAGATGGGTTTTCCTGTGTAGCTTTGGAACCTGTCCTGGAATTCACTCTGTAGACCAGGCTAACCTCGAACTCAGAGCTCTGATTGCCTCTGCCTTCTGAGTGCTGAGATTAAAGACACGCATGGCCATTACCCCAACTAACCTTTCAAAGTAAGAAGAATACCCTCTGATGTGCATCCGGTTGCAGAGCATAGAGCCCCACTACAAGGCTGCTTGGACATAAACCACTAAACATTCATATACAATTTTTCCAACTGACAATTGTATGAACTACCAGAGGTCTATGCTAAGGTAAAATGCTTCCTGATTTCATGTCCATATCAGACATGGCATTTGTGTTCTTCACTGTGCAGTGTCTTTTTCTTGAAAGAATGTTTAGCTGTGGTTAAACATCTATTGGATCAATATATTATAAAATCTATTGTATCAATAGGTACAAAAAGATTTATGTAAAGAGGGCTTTCGAAGTTCTCTCCATAAAATCCACCCAAGCTCTTTTCCAAGGCCCCTCCCAAAAAAGGAGGCAAAAAAATTTCTGCATAGATATCACCAATGGGAACAGTACAGGCTGGAGGAGGTAAGAATTTCAGTACAAATGTCACTATGCCAATTATCATTCACAAACTGGCCCCAAGTGACCATCTTTAGGTCAAGCCAACGTGAAATTTAATAATAAAATGAACAAATTAATTAATGAGTATAAAAATGTTAGCAACAAAAGATCAACATTTGGCAAACCCTACAGTAATAATTATTTTTGATGGTGGTTAATAGATGCTGGAGTTAGTAAAAGAATGACAAAAAGCAGAATGTTTCCATCACTCCCCCCCCCCAAGTTTGGAATGCTTGGTCATCCCAAGGGAAAGAACATACAGTGGTAACTCATGGACAACACTAGCTCTACTAAGTGTTCAGGTGTGTTTCCCCTGACAGGATGCAGAAGAAAATGACATCTTCACAATGTCCTTGCCAAAAATGCATAATCTGAATTTAATTATAAGGAAACATCAGAAAATCCAAATTAGGCAACTAGCATTCTAGAAATAACTGCTGGATCCTCTCTAAAGAGTCTAAATCATGAAAGACAAATTGAACCACCAGGGATCCAAGATGGTTGCATATTCAAACACTTCACAGATCTGCAGAATATGAAATTTAAGATATTTTAATAGCATAGATTATTTTTATTTTTATTACAATGAGACATGTCTGCTCCTGGCAGCACCAATCTACTTCAGCAAAGATGATGGGCATCGAAGAAATTCCACATGGAGTTTACTTTCTTTGTGACAAAAGTTAGTCATTGAGCAAGAAAGTGCTTTTTTCTCACCTACTGACAGTGTGATGTCTGGAATGGACAAGTGGGACACAAAAAAGAAGAGCTGATGAACCTTGCCAAGACAAGGTAGGAAGGCCTTTAAGAATATCCTGCTTCACAGATAAGTCTGTCAGATATGCTAGTCCTGCAGGCCAAAGGTGCTGCAGAGGAAACTTGGGTGACTGTCCAAGCAGCCAGCTATTTCTGTCCTTTTTTTACATTTTTTTTGGAAGTCGCTTGCTTGCACTTTCTGTTTACTCAGTTAATATTATTCCTTTCTCAGGGCTCTGAGGGAGTTGAAAATGAGATATCTATAGTTTTTCTAGTTACAGTTTCAGAAAAGAAACTAAGAGGTATAAAGCATATAAGCCTGAAAGACATCAAAAGGTAGTTTTCAGTTGGTAATACAAGTTATATAGAAGGTGAATTAGAAGCAATTCTTTTGACTCACCAAAAGAGGATAAATAATGTAATATTTTCTTTGAATTTGTCAATTGTTAATGGGCTGGACATTATTGATGTAATTATTGCTTGTATATAGTTATTGTACCTATTGTATATAGTTTTTCTTTTATTAGTTATAATCTTTTTATTTTGACACAAAGGGATATGTGGTGATAAATTATATATTTAATAAAAACATTCTGGAATATCAGTGGACAGAACCACCTACAGAGCCAAGCCATGAAGGTCAGGGAGTGGTGATCCAGGCCTTTAATCTCACCACTCAGGAGACAGAGATCTGTCTGGGTCTCTGTGAGTTCAAGGCCTAACAGAGAGAGCAGTTGAGGCACACACCTTTAATACTAGCTCTAGGAAAGCTGAACCAGGAAGTGAGATGGCTTGGCAGAGCTGGGAGAAGGGAGGAGTTCAGCTTCCCTTACCACTTCCTTTTCAGCTGAGGACAGAGGAGCTTGGGGTTAGAGGATTCCTGGAGACAGGCTGGGTGAGAAGTGGCTGTGGTTTGTTTTTTATCTCTCTGATATTTCAGCCTTTCCTTAATAAGTGGTTCAGGGTTTTTATTTTAATACCAAATAGAATTAGTGCAGTAGCCATGATGATGATAATTTCTGGTTTTGAAATGGTGCTATAATGCTATAAACTGTTTAAATCTGCAGAATCCAGGAGTTCAAACCTGAGGAACAGGAGGGAATTCATCACACTATTTTTTGCAACTTTCTAACATTCTAAATAAGTCCAGATTAATTTCAAGTAGAAAAAAAATAAATGATTAAAATTTAATATAAAAAACTGCACCTGACCCAGATGTGGTGGTGCACACCTCTAATCCCAGTCCTGGGGTGGCAGAGGCAGATCACTGTGAGCTGGAAGCCACTTGGTCAACACAGAGAGCTGAAGGTAGCTGTTCTACAATGTGAGAACTTCAGGAAAGGAGGGGACTGGAGAGAGGGCTCCATGGTTGAGAGCACTGACTGCTCTTCCACAGGACCCGGGTTCAATTCCCAGCACCCACATGGCAGCTCACAACTGTCCGTAGTTCCAGTTCCCAGTTCCAGGCAAACACCACAGTAAAAAAATAAAATAAAGTTTAAAAAAAAAAAAAGAAAGAAGGAAAAGGACAGAAAAGGAGGAGAAAAAAAAGGTTTAGTTGAACAAAATTTACTTACTGCACTATTGCTTTACTTAGAACTTAAATACATTTTAATAGAAATACTGTAACTCTTTAATAATAATTCATGTTTGAGATTATAATATAATTAGGCCTTTTTTGATTTCTTCTTCCTCTCTCTAAATCCTCCAATATATCCCTTCTTGCTTTCTTTCAAATTTTTGACCTCTGATTTTATTAATGTTATATATATGTATATACATATATTCAAAATGCCCAATTACAACATGCTCAGTCTATAATATAACGTTACTATATACATATATATTTCAGAATGCCCAGTTACAGCTTGCTCAGTCTATATAATGAACAACCAGCTAGTGTGCCCTTCCCTGAGGAGGACCATTTCCTGCTCTCGGTTGCCCTGACTCTCGAGATGTCAACACAGGAGACCACCTACAAGAGAGAATGAAAGGAAGGGAGACGCAAAGAAGGCAGCAGGACAAATGGGAGCCTGATCAAGCTGCAATTTTATTATGATTCTATACATGCTTATGTAGTTCTAAAGTAGAATATGGGGAGGGAGCAATCTTCAAACACCTGCAGGAAGCTGGCCAGGGGAAGCAGGACATTGGCAAGGTAAAAAGGTGACTGGTCTTGTTTCAGGGGAGGGTTGCTAGGTAACCTAACCATAGAATGCAGGGCTGCTAAGTAACCTAGCCACAGAATGTTCCTGTTATTCTATTCTTTAGAGCTACTGTTACTGTTAAGCAAACCAGGACATCTATTTTACTTTGAGAAAAACATCTATTTTACTCAGGGTCGTGCCGGCTCAGTGGTTGGTTTCTCAGTAAGTTCCCATGGTAGCCTTTAGCTAGAGGCCTAGAGGCTCAAGCCAGGGTTTTGGTCCCTGACACTCGGTATTCCTTAGTTGCCTGTAGTTCTTGGGGTGGGGTTGTGTAGCGGGAAATCATGGATTGTACAGGTGTGGGGGTTGCAGCGAAGCGCAGGGATGGGAGGGGCATGGTCTCTGAGACGGCACCTGCGGTGGCGGCGAGGCTGCGGGTCTGCACGGCGGCTTGGCGTGTTGCTAAAACCTCCTTTTGTAAGTGATTCTAACAAAATAAACCTTATTTAAAACATACCTCTTGGCGGCGGGTTTTTACCGTGATAGGGTTGAGGCACCCAGGGCTTCCCCCACCCACTTTTCCATGTCTGTTGCTGCTGCCCTTGCTCAGCCCGTGTTTAGGCTGACCTGCTGGTGAGTCTATGGCTGTAAACTTCTGACATTCCTAGGAGACAGTCTCACAGCCAACCTCTCCAGCTCTTACAATCTTCCTGTCTTTCCTAATGATCCCCGTGCCTTAGGGTTGGGAGTTGTACTGGAGATATCTCTGGGAGCCAGGCTCTACAGCTCCTTATTTTGATTGACTGTGGTTCTCTATAATGGTCTCCATCTGTTGCAAAGAGAGTTTCCTGGATGAATAGTAAGGACTACACTTACCTGTGGATATAAGAACAAATATTTAGAATGTAATTAGGGGTTCTGCAGCCTTTAGTAAAGTGATAGCTGTAGGTGTCCTCCAGACACACGACTTCGTGGACCCTAGGGAGTCGGCTAGGTTTTCAGGACCAGCTACAACTGCCCTCTCATTGAGAATGTCTAAAGTCTAATTAGAGAGTTTTTGGTTACAGTCACGATACATGTGTTAATATTGCACTGTTAGGGTTATGGTGTCATGTTGGTCATTGTGGTTCACAGACATCATAGCCGATAGGATCACTGGGCCTCCCTCCTTTGGAAGCTTCCAATTAGACTAGACAAACATATCTTTTGATTAATTATATGTTAAATTATATGAGAATTTTTAAAAGCCTATTCTGAACTTTCAGCATTTATTTTATTACCAAAAGTTGAAAGTCAAAATAACAACTATATATGAAAGGATTTTAGCGATCCTGGTCTGTCCTAGTAGCAGTGTGACTAAATCTCTGCTTGTATACCTTCTTCAGACGCCAATTCCCAGGAAGAAGGTATATAGGGAGAAACTCTGTCATTTAGCCAATGCAAAAATCAAGATCCCAGTTCTTTTCCTTAAGAATAACAAGAAACTATGGGGCTAGAGAAATGGGTCAGCAATTAAGAGCATTACTGCTCTTGGATGGGATTCAAGTTTTGGTTCTCAGCACCCCTGGGTGGCTCTCAATTGCCTATAATAACTCTAGATCTACGGGATCTGACGCCCTCTTCTGGCCTCCATGGGACCTGCACTCACCCCATACACAAATATACATAGAATTAGAAGCAAAATCATTAAAGAGTTACATGGGCTGGAGAGATGGCTCAGCAGTTAAGAGCACTGACTGTTCTTCCAGAAGACTGGGGTTCAATTCCCAGCACCCACATGGCAGCTCACAACTGTTTGTAGTTCCAGTTTTCAGTTCCAGGCAAACACCAAGACAAATAAAAAATAAAGTTTTTTTGTTTTTTTGTTTTTTTAAAGAGTGACATGACAGTACCTATTACTTTCACTTAGCTGTTTTCCCTGAGCTATAAAATTTCAAATGCATTGAGTTTTCATTTACCGGGAGGAGGGGAGCACATAGACAACCTAGAGGTAACATATGGGCTACCTACAAAAATAAATAGCTCAACAGAAGTGGAAACCTTATGTGCATGTAAGAACAGAAGACACAGAGCTGGAGAGATGGTCTTCAAGACGACCCCGGTTCAGTTCCCAGCATCAGCATGATAGCTCACAACCATTTGTTCTCCACTTTCAGAGGATCCAACACCCTTTTCTGGCCTTCACTCGTCCCAAGCACATTCAATCATACAAAGGCATGCATGCAGACAAAACATCCATACGTATAAAAATAAATTCTAAAGAAATAAGACATTCTATTTTAGCAGATTCCTACATAGACCCTTGAGGGAAATGCATGGCTAATAATTTGAGGGTAGATTACTAATTGCTAATTATAACAGCCTGCAGCAAATTATTTAGGTGACTAGACAAAACACCCACCTGTTTTCTGCTCTGTTACTCTTCACTCCCAAGATACGTCATTAATGCACATCAGGTGACCATCAGCACTGGGCAGAAGTCAGGAAATCATGTGGGACAATGGGAGGTAACAGTGTTAATCTCCACATGATGTCCAGTCTGGACGCCACAACTCCTGGGAACTCCGTGCCAGCTGACCGTCTCCCATCTGTCCCCTCAGATTATTACAGATGCTTAGTTTGTACAGAAAACACGCTCTAGGTTCTGCTAACCTGTGAGGATCAGTTAGCCTTTCTTTTCAAAGAAGGTCTTATGATTTAGGATTTCCTAATCTTGCCTCTCCCTTTAATTTCTGTGTAGGGACGTGGAGGAGTGGAGAGGTGTGATCTCCACAGGTCCCTGTCTGCAGCTAAGTTTGCACTGTAAGAAGTCAAGAAAAAAATGACTAGTTCTGGTGCTGGAGAGGAGTCCCAAGTTTAGTTCCCAGCAACCACACAGAAGCTCAGAACCATCTGTAATGAGATCTGGCGCCCTCTTTTAGCCTGCATGGATACATGCAAACAGAATACTGAATATATAATAAATAAATCTATTTAAAAAAAAAAAGACTGCCAAAAAAGACCAGTTCCTAGACACAGTAATTTAGCACAGTGAAATGTTTCTTTAGACAGACCTAGGGGAACTTCTTAAAATAGTTCTAATTTCCATGAAAGGTTACAGAGACTGCAGAGCCTTGGGCAATAATAAAAGCTTCCCAACAGAATTTCTGTTTTCTAAGAAAAAAATTGACTAAAGTGCCAGAGGATATTTTTATCATTTCTTATTCTCCCACCAACACTCATTTAGCTGAGCCAGATGACAAGTAGGAAGTGGAAAGAAAAATATCAGAAATGCATGATCATGGAAATGTGCATGGCAAGAGGATGTTCATGGCAAGAGGATGAAAGTGCGTTCTAAGATGCCAAGAGTGTCCCTAAGAGAGAAGAAAGGTGGAATGGCCACTCTAAAGGAGAAATTGTGACATTGAGACTACCAGATGGGGGAAACCTCGCTTCATTACCCAGGCTGCCTTTCGACGTTTAGATCCAATTAAATGCACTGGGTAGTTATCAGGAGACATCCACATAATGAGGAGGCTATCCACCTGCTGCTATCGGCTAACGAGGTCATAGAGTCTGGGTCTTACTCTGCCTGGGATTCATTTTCTTTTCTTTGTGGAAAAAAAGAACAACCTCAAAAGTGCTAGAAGCAAATTTCCAAGTTTGGTTTCCTGGTATCTGGATCATGGCTTCTGGAGAAGATTCCTGAAGTGGTAGTGCTGTCTGGAATTCACTCCTCTGCTCAGGCTCTTCCCCAGCATCTGGCAGTCACCCAAGCAGACCCAGCCTGCTCCTCCAACCTCTACACGGCTTTAAAGCATCCAATTCCTTTAATTGTGTCTTTTTCTTGTTGAATACCTGTGCTAGTTTCTCTTTCTTTACTAACCCTGACTAATATAGAATGAAAACCTAAAAATTAATAGAAACATATATGTAGGGGCTGGAGAGATGGCTCAGTGGTTAAGAGCACCGTCTGCTCTTCCAGAGGACCCAGGTTCGATTCCCAGCACCCACATGGCAGCCAACAACTGTCTGTAGTTCCAGTTCCAGGCAAACATCAAGGCAAATAAATAAATAAAAGTGTTTAAAAAAAAAAAAAGAAACCTATATGTAAATGAAAATGCCATTACACTTTTTAATGATATTAAAAAACAAAACAATTATGATTTCAGTGAAGAGCACAAGATGATTTTGTGTGTGTTCTTAATCTCTACCAAAAAAATGCGTTAATTACAATTATTCAATGTTACATTTCATTGAGTTTTTGTTGTTGTTTCTGTCCTTTCTGGCAGGGTTTCTCTGTAGCCCTGGCTGTCCAAGAACTCATTATTTAAACTAGGCTGGCTTTGAACTCAGAGATCTACCTACCTCTGCCTCCTGAATTTTGGGATTAAAAACATGTACCACTTCTCCTGAATTTCATTTTTATTAGGAATTCAGATTCAACTTTTTTAATATTTAAATTAAATTTTCAGATAAAATTGGGCTTATAATTTATATTAACTTTTTTTGTTTTGACAACAGCACTAATTCACTAATTTATTAACAATGTATTTCGCTGATGGGCATCGCTTCTCTGTAGTTTTTATTAACCATTCTGACTAAAAGCAACTTGGAGAGAAAAGGGTTTATTTAGCTTACAAATTAAAGTCCCTCGTCAAGAAAAGTCATGGCAGAAACTAAAACAGAGGAGAAATTCCACTTGCTGACTTGCTCAGCTTGCTTGTGTGTGTGTATGTATGTGTATGTGTGTGTGGGGGGGTGTCTCACTATGCTGCCCTGAAGCTCATTAGACTGGTCTCTAACTCATAGAGATCTGCCAGTTCTTGCCTCTAGTGTTGGGATTAAAGGTGTGAGCCATCAAGTCCCTCCAGATTTCTTTATGTCCCAGGACCATCTGCCCAGAAAGGCAGCACTGCTCACAGTAGGCTGAGTTCTCTCCATCAATCATTAATCAAGATGAATGACCCTCAGACCTGCTCACCAGCCAATCTGATGGAGGCAATTCTTCAACTGAAGTTACTTCTCCATTTGAGCAGTTTGTGTCAAATTGATGAAACTAACCAGCCTGCTTTGTTTTGTTTTGTTTTGTTTTAATGGCAAAGGGGGATGGCCATTGTTTACTTCAGTTCTCACACATATTCGTTGGCCATGTAAAATAGTCCCAATAAAAGGATTTAAAACAAAAGGCTAAGTATTATCAGTTTTTAGATGCTATAAACCGATCAATGGGAACACATTTCTGTATTACTCACTTTTGCTTACTAAAACAGTATATCCTAGGAAAATGGATTTCCCAGTTTCTTTCTATTTTTAGTCATCCATAGAAGAGATCCAGATTAGAGAATTTTGTTTACCAGAGCATGGCAATGAGTTTTTTAACTTAAAAAAATATTTTCAACAAAATCAAGTCTAAAGAGTGAGGTATCTGTTTTCTTAGGTGAGGAAGTTTGGAGTTTCAGAGGGACAGGTGAGAAACGTCCTGGAGAGAGTGAACAGAGCCAGGGCAAGGGCTATGAGAAGGACCTTCAGGGATGGCCTGGGAACTCCTGGCAGAAAGACCTCCTGTGACCATCCCAACATCAGCAGGATGAGTGGAAGAAGAAACCCAGGAAAGAAAAATGGAAAAGAAATTATTAAAAAGGTAAGGAGAAAAGCAGAAGGCTGTGAGGGGTTCCCAGGAAAGAAAAAGTGGCCTGTGGTTTTAGATTTCAATACCATGTATGCACTTGTGATTTTTCCCCAGACCTCGTAGGTTCTATAATGAAGGTCTTTGACAAAAACAAACAGATTAGCAGAAGAAAATGCTGATCAGTCACAAAAGAAAACAGAAAAGAAGTGAGAGCCTCACCATTCAGTTCCCAGCATATCCTTATTCAAAAGATGGAAAAGCAACCAGTAGCTACACTTGGGGATTTCATTTGTCAATTTAACAGAGAGATAAAATTGTGGAGACCAGCTAGATAAAGGATAAGGAAGCTATGAGAAGGTAGACACATCTGGGTTTAGATAGTCCTGACTAGAGTTGTTTATGTAGACTCATCCCAGTGCTACCTCCATCACTGATGCAGATGTTAGATGAGGATGTTTTAATCATCCAGGTAGGTGCCTTCATTCAAGAGAAGGAGGCACTGTCAAGTCAAATGTATATCCTGATCTTAACAGAAAGGCAAGGAACTTACTCTTCTCTGCTTTTTCATAATTATCTCAGATCAAAACACTCCTTATATCAATATGGTATCCTTGGGCATGATAAATTCTCTGTTTCTCATATATCCAGCTAACTATCCACGCATCCATTTTAAGTGTTCACTAGACTTCTAAACATCAGCACCTCATTCTCACCAGCAAACACCACATTCC
Source organism: Sigmodon hispidus (assembly GCA_004025045.1). Classification (NCBI taxonomy): domain Eukaryota; kingdom Metazoa; phylum Chordata; class Mammalia; order Rodentia; family Cricetidae; genus Sigmodon; species Sigmodon hispidus. The sequence goes on along the minus strand of PVIH01000342.1, from coordinate 208,849 downwards.
TATCTGTCCCTTGGGAAATCTCTTTTGGTCTTATCATTCCCATTTAAGGAAATCACAAGCTTGTTCTTCTAACCAAGCCAAAAATCTTATAGCCATACATGTTTAGAGAGGCAGGTTATTCTAGAAGTCAGAAAAGCTACTGGACACATTCTAGAAGAGTCATAACCCTTTAGAATCACTTTGATTCTTCCCACCCCCACCTCCACCCCATTCAGAACCTAGAACTCAAGCATTCTCCTACCACATCTATAGCAACCACACAACTTAAGCTCTCACTTCTCACATGCTTGGTACAGTAACCTATAAACTGAAGTTCCTTTCTTTAATCCATGCATCTTCTCCTATACTCTACTTTCAATACAATCAGAATCTTTTAAAATATATAGACCATACCATGTCACTCCTTCATCCATAATTCACACGAACAGACCTGCCAAAGCCCTGTTTTACTTAGAGTAAATCCCAAAGTCATTAAAGTTGTCTCCATAAGCCTGTACAATCTAAAGCCATCTCCTGAAGCCTTGATCCCTTCTCTTGGATCTACTTCAGCTCCCTATATCCTCAACATTGCTCAAATACAACCTGATTCCACCAGGCCTAGGTTTGATAAGTACTGTTCATTTTGTCTGGTTATAGTTTCCTTAGATACTCTCTGGCCTGCTCTCTCTCTCTCTCTCTCTCTCTCTCTCTCTCTCTCTCTCTCTCTCTCTCAGGTCTTGATCTAAAAAAGGATTTAAACAGGACTATTTTCAGCTAAACTGTACCCTCCTTCCAGGTCCAAACAGTTCTTTCATGTTTCTGCATAAAGCAGAAACTTTGCAACTTGCTTCATGTATTTATCTGTTCTCCCTAAAATGTAAGTCCCATGAGGGCAGGGATAGTCATCCCTGAGTCACTATTTATTCCTCATTGCCTAGGAAAACATTGATATCAATCCCTTAAAGAACATTGAGTAAATCTCTTTTTCTAAAAATTTTGCAGTAAAGACTCTTATAGTTTTGTTTTAGAAAAAAAAGAATAGTAGAAAGCCAATGCTACTCCTTTGGGAGAGAAATGGCCATCAAATAGGGATGAGACTGCAAGATCAGGACAAGAAATAGCTCAGAGGAATTCTTCACTACCACCAGCAATGGCATAAACAGACATTGTATATGAGCAATAAATAAAAGAGGGGATTTGTAGTGGGAAATATTGGCCACTATCCATGTTTCTGTACACAATAGGGAGCCATGTGGTTAACAAGAGTATAAAAGATGGGATGGTGTGCAGAGGGCAGTTAAGGACAATCAGGAGGCTGTCACAGTAATTGTTCAGTGAGTCACCAAGATCTGATGAAGACAATGATAAGGAAGGGAAGAATTGCAAACATCTGGGTTGTACAATAGCAGGTTGGTGGATGACTAACAGTAAGGCATCGTTGGGATACTTTCAAGGTTTCTGGCATGACTGAATGGATAATGTAGTGACCAAAATTACAGATACATAGTGAAGAGTAAAGGTGTTGCTGGGGAATGAAGATTTCTAGTTCAATACCCAGTGTAAACATCCAAAAGAAAGCTGGAAATACATATTCATGCAGGATTTTAGCATTAAGCTGAAAGTGTGGCTGAAATTCTCCAGGATATGCAAAGAGGAGAGAGCGATATAAAAAAGAACAAGGAGTAAATTTCTACAGGTCGAATATTCTTTATCCAAAATTCTCATGAACATAATTGTCTCAAATTTTGGATTTTTATGGAAAAGTTGAATCTTTGTATATACATGAGCTATATTTGTTTCAAACACATCTGGTACATATAAATAGAAATTAATGCTATAAACTATTTTTAATGTGCTTGCATTTTTCCTTCAACTCATTAAAATTAAATCTATTCCTTTCTACTTGTAGCATCATGCCAATATTCAAAATGTTTGAGATTTTGAATGTTTGAATTACGAATGACCAGCCTGAAAATGCAATACACATGAAGGTCAGTGTGTCTACCTTTTAGGACTGATAAGTAGGCAAGGAAAAAGTTCTGGAACTAGGGCCTCTGTGTCATTTCCCTACCCCTCCACCTTTTAGGAGATATCATGGAGAAATTTTAAAACCAAACAACATAGGGTGTTTCATAAGGGGAGGTAGATAAGAGTGAGTAGGTAAAGAGCCCTTTCTTTAGAGCTCTACTAAAAGTGAATATCCAATGTTTAAACATTTATCATCTAATTTTTGCCCTCTCAACATAATTCTTCTATGCTTCCTTGTTTTATCTAACTGCTTTTAAAAAAAACTGACTACTACTATAATTGGAATACAAATATCACTTTTTAAAGACAGTTGTATTGTTGCCTGCAGGTTTTTGAATAAAGATTTGGTCAGAAAAATGGAGAAAGAATGAGTTAAAGACATATTGTATCATAAAGGCCAAGATGGAGAATATTTGAACAAGCAATATTATCAAATACCAAATATGATGCTAGCTGACAGAAGATACTGGACTTGAGAAATGAAATATTATGGGTGGGGAAGAGAAAGAAGAAATCAAATTGTGGTCTAGAGTGCATAGTTAGGGGAACGATGATAGTAAAATAAATCTCTTCTGAAGGTAACAAAGCCGTAGTTTGAGAGGGAGCTCATAATGGTTAATCTTGGTTTTCTTCTTGGCTGAATCTGGAATCAACTAAAAGACAAGGGACCATCTATCAGGGATTTTCTTCATCAGGTTATCTGAAGTGGGACGACCCACTCTGAATGTTGGTGGTACTTTTTTGTGACAGCCCTTACAAAAGGAGGGAGAAGAAGGAAGCTTTTGCTTTTGCCTGCTTTCCTTCACTACAACTGGGAAGTTCATTTGCCCTACTGCTGCATTGTTATGATGGTGCAGATTCTTCCAGGTTTTCAGCACCAGACTGGGATGCTTGGCCTCATGGACTGAGCAACTACCAGGCTTCTTTCCTCTCCAGTATGAGATAGCCAGTGCTGGACAACACAAATGGTATTATGTAACCTGATGTAATAAATTCCCTTTTAATGTATATTTAATTGGTCTGTTCCTCTAGAAAACCCTGCAACACAGGGCCACAAAGGAATTTCCATTCCTTGTCATATATAGTAGTACTAACCTAACCCTTTGATTACAGTAAGCATTCAGCTCTACTAATGAAATAGTGTTTTCATTTACAGAGCAACTGTCCTATAGAAACAGTCCAGTGTCTTCCACATAAAACTGCACAGAGTCAAGTCACCATGTGTGTAGGACGGACTAGAGAAAACAAAAGCTATTTTATGTTCTAAGTTGTGAGCTAATTTTTAAGAACCATTAGTTCTCCTGTTCTCCGACAGTGCACACCCAAATTACAGATCACAGTGGGAAGGAAAAGAAATGGCTCCCTTGAAAGTAGAATCAAATGGTTAAAAAAAAAAAAAAAAGACCTTCAGCTATCTTAATTTATAAAAAGATCAGGCATCAAGCTGCTGCAAGTCACCTAATTACATATTAATCATTATTATTGAGTATAAAATGAAGACTTGAAGGATTTTGAAATTATGTGATTATGAAGTAAAAGTGAAAAAGGCAGACTACCATATTGCATGTTTGGGGGCAGAGAAAAATGGGTAAATTCAACATACACACATCATGTGTACACATAAAGAGGGAATAAACGACAAAAGAAAATTAAAATAATTAACAGAGCTGATGGGTAGAATTAAATTTTATTATCTTCATCATTTCTCTATTTTCCCAACTTTCAACAGCTACAACGGTTTGAAATTCCAGTGCCATGGGAACTTGTATCTAAGCACTTACTACCAATTTGACCACCTTGGTCTAGAAGGCTCTAGAATAACAAGTCACATAATAAACGCCACACTCCAAGTGGCCGGCAGTCTCCTTCATCCCAACACAGCCTTGATCTTTGCATCTTAGCTTCCCTGGGCTCTTCCTGACTTCTGGATTCCCAGGATGACTCATGAGGAGGCACCTGGCGAGTGGACTGCACGCCAAGCTCTGGGAACTGAGCAGTGGAAAGCCCTCACTTTGAGAAAGGGCCGAGATACATGAGTTTCCATCCCTGACTCTGAAGTTGTCCAGCATCTTTAAGGGGAACCCGGCTCGCTGGGGCAGGAAGCGCCACAGGTGCCGCTGTGGGCGCCCGGGGTCCAGGTGTCCGCGGGAAAGGCCTCAGCCTAGCGCCGTGACTCGGAGGGGTGGGGCCCGGGAAGCAGTATTTAGAAGCCAGGCAGGTGACTCGCACGTCCGGTCAGGTTTGAGAGTCCCCAGAGCCACTCGACGACACGTTCCGGGGCCCAGCCTCCGCCCGCCACCGCCCCGAGAGAGCACGGAGGCCGGCAGACGCCGCAGGGCCTCCCCCAGCCCGGAGCCCCCCGGCGGCTTACATAACGGGGCCGCGAGCCGCCGCGCTCTCGCGAGATCTCCTCCGCCCCCTCCCCTCCTCGCTCCACGTCAGAAGGAACCGGGCGGAGCGGCCAACATGGCGGAACGCAGGCGACACAAGAAGCGGATCCAGGTAGCTCGGCGAAGCCGGGGGCCGGGGGGCACGGGCGCGCTGGGAGGCGGAGGGAGTGGGGAGAACGTCCCGACAGAGCGGGCGGCGGAGGCAGGCAGTCTCCGCGGGGTCGCGGCGCCCGGACCAGGCGGGGCGGTGCTGGCGGCCGCTCGGCCGCGGGGTCTGCGGAGCGGCGGGGCGGGGGGGGGGAGGAAGGGAGGAGGCGCGGCGCTCGGAACCCCGCGTCCGGCCCCGCGTTCCTGCGGCGGCGGGCCCCGGCCTGCGCGGGGAGGCCTCTGGTCCCTTTCCCCGAAATTCAGGCCACTGGGGTAGGAGGAGGCGGAGGGCTGGCCCGGGGCACCGCAGCCGGCTCTTTGTGCTGCCAGACGGCCGGTCAGCTGCCCCCGGGCCGGCCTGCGGGCTCCTCTGCCGGGTAGATGTTAGTGGCGTCTGCCCTCTTCCTCTTCTCAATAGTTCTTTTAGCCGAATAGTCTGCTAGACGCTCGCCGGCTCTCTTCCAGGCGACCCGATGTAAACAAACCCTGCCCGGTCGGTGCTGCAATGAGCTGGTGGCACATGCCAGCTTGTCAGCCTCATGCCCTACATAACATTCCACCCTCGTCCCATATGAGAATGTCACCTGTACATCTTGTCCCCGCCATTTGCTCCCAGTTGTACGTTCTTTGTTTAACACCGATATATGTTAAACATGGATGTGAATGAGGAGGGCCTCATGAGCTCAACCCAGAAACCCCCAAACATACTAAGTTGATGGCGTGTGCTAAACTGTTAATTTACCAATCGCAAGTTATTACATTCGTTCTTGCCTTTCTGTTTCTCACTCAGAATGACTTTTTGTATTTTCGTTTTGTATCTGTTTGTAAAGTTTTAATGATTTATTGGCCAACGGGTCTTTTGAACTATGTAAGTTAAAGTTAAAAAAAAAAATACTGGAGGAAAGATAGCGTTCAGTAAGCTTGGGATGTGGCAGGCATAACAAATTTAATTTCTATAGGGTACAGAACGGATTAGAGGTATATTCCAAGTTTACGTAGGTCTTTACACCAGTGGCAAGACAATAGAAGCTTTTAATTAGGCTATTTCTAGGCTTTTGAAATTTAGTATTATGGTTTAATATGGATAGTTATTATAATCTATATTGAAGTTGTCAAATTTGTGCCTTCTGTACTTATGTTTGCCTCTGGCAGTACAAATTTGTGCTTTTTTGCTCTTCAGTACACATTATTTTACAGTTTTATCTGCTCTTCAGTATTGTGTTAAAGGTAATAATGTACTTTTTAAATAGCTGCTCATATTTCAGTTATGAACTTAGGTTAAACAGAAAAGTAGGTAAGGAAGCTTTATGGTATTCTAAGCCAGTGGCTAAAACCTGCAACCTGTTTGTACTCCACCTGGACCAATTAACAAGAACTTTGAAGTTTTATTTATTTGTTTATTTTTACCTTAACTTCTACATTGTTCATCTTGAGAGAAAACTCTTTATAGGGTTGTAAAATTGGTATGAAAATATTAAGTAAATTAATGAATTATTAAAAACTTAGTAAAATGCTTGGCATAGCCTCTTTCTTGTCCTCCTTCACCAGAATCAGGAAATTAGGTTAGATGATATTGATTTTTGTTAAATACTCCTTAATAAGCTTAAAAATAAACAGCCACCTATTTGGTAAATTAACCATTAGACTAATTTATATGAAGTATGGTTATTTACTTTCTGCTTATTTGAGACTCTGGTTATTAAAAGTCAGCTTGGGATATTACAAAATTAAAAATTTTTTCCATCCTCTAAATTAATTCTATATGGCATTATAGAATATTTGTGGAAGTTCTTACAGTGCTACTGTTATACAGCCCAACAAAATTTTAATGCTTGTTTTATGGTTATGTGTACATGTGTGTCTATGTGTGGTTAAGTGTGCATGGGTCTAGGTGCCAGTGGAGGCCAGAAGTGGGTGTCAGCTCTCATGGAGCTAGAGTTACAGATTTCCTGACAGTGAATGGTGCTAGCATCCAGACTGAGGTCTTCTAGAAAAGCAGTATGGTTTAACCACTGAGATGTTTCTTCAGCCTCTTCCAACTGTTACAGGAGGAAATTCCTCAGTTCTTATATTCCTGTCAAGAACCAAAACCTCTGATATTGGCAGTACTTGAGATAAAAAGATGGAATGTAATGAGAGAGTTCATAGTTTGTTACAGAAAAGGTCTGTTCAAAGACTTTAAAGCAAAAGCATTTATATACTAACTGTTGAGTTTCCTGATGTTTTGGTGTTTTTGTTTAGAAACAATTTTTAAATAGATTCTGTTGACCTTGAATTACAGTAGCTTTTTTGGGAGGGGAGAGATGTTTAATACAAACACTTAAGTTGAGAGTTTTGTTTTGTTTTGGTAGCCAATTCATTTGTTTTTTCCAGGACAGTATAATTTTAAACTCTGGTACCCCAACAGAGTTGGAAACAAGGAGACTGTTATCACATTTCTTTCTTGTGTTGTATTAGGTTCCGGCCTGGACCAGAGGTTTGGACCCACTCTCAGCCCCACTGCCTACTTAGGCCCAATAATCACACAGATGCTTGTGTTATTTTTATGCTGATAGACCTAGGGCCTAGACATATAACTTGCTAACTCCTTCATCTGAACTCAACCCATCTTGTTCAGCTATACAGCTTGGTACCTTTTCTCAGAGCAGCATTTCACCTTCTTTCCTCTGTGTCTCCTGGCATTTACATTGTCTCTCTGGAGGCTCTGTGGCCTCTGCATCTGCTCTGAGATGTTCCCAAGTTTTCTTAGTCTGGTAGCCCCACCCACACTTCCTGTCTGCCCTTTGGCCAATCAGCTTTTATTAAACTCATAAGCCGGACAGTTATTTAAAATGTATCACATAATTCTACTACATTCTTGAACTTAGTAGGTAACTGAAACTTTGAAATGAGCTTGCATGTTAATTGACATTGTATTGTAAAATTTCAATAACTGAGATCTGTCACAGTGATATTAATCCAAACTAATGAAATACTTAAAACAGGGGCTGGAGAGATGGCTCAGCGGTTAAGAGCACCGTCTGCTCTTCCAGAGGACCCGGGTTCGATTCCCAGCACCCACATGGCAGCTAACAACTGTCTGTAGTTCCAGTTCCAGGCAAACACCAAGGCAAATAAATAAATAAATAAAGTTAAAAAAAAATACTTAAAACAAAAACTCTTGTTTGAGAAAAGCAATTATATATTTTTAGGAAATATAGTGACTGTATAGATTAACAAAGTACTAGAATCATTGATTTAGAATTCTGTTATCGTGACATTTAAAAATTGAAATGAATCTGATAGAACTTATTTGGAATCCTCTGTCCTAAGTTTAGTCTCAGAAGGTGAGATAGATGACTCAGTGACAGAGGTACTTGCCTGATGGCTTTAAGTTTGGTCACACAAGGTGGCAAGAGAAAACTGACCTCTAGAATTGTCCTAACTTCTACATGTACACATTCACATGCTCACACACTTACACACAGTTTGTTTTGTTTTGTTTTGAAATACATTTAGTCCCTACTAGGCTTGGAGTTTTCTGATCTCACCCTCATTTTACTGACAAAATGATGTCCAGTGAGGTTGTGTTAACTTGAACTATTTAGATTTAAACTAGTCATCTAATTCCCAGTGGAATATTCTCGTCACTTTATCATTAACTAAAGAAACAAGTTTTAAAATACTTTAATTCCAAATTATTTTACATATATATACTTTGTGTATATCTGCATATCTTTGGGGAGATACATGCACCTTTTAGTGTAGCTTAGGGCAGAAAAAGGCATCAGATCTTCTGGAACTGGAGTTAAGGGCAGTGGTGGGCCACCCAGTATAGGTGCTGGGAAGAATGCTAATGTATGTTCTTAACCACTGAGCTATCTCTCCAGCTCCCCAAGTTATGAATATAAAATTTTATAACAAAGATTTAATGTGACTTATTCTTGCCCAGAGAATTGTTCTGTATAGTAATAGGAAGCAGTTCAGTTTTGAAATCTACAGATGACTTATGTATCTTAGAACTTGTATAACCTCTGTGAGTTATTTTTGTTATGCCCATCTGTCTCCCTGGCAGTAAAAGCCTGACACATCCTGGGTTTGTATGCCTCATTTCAGGAAAGAGAAGAAAAATGTTTGGGACTGTTCAGCCACATTCCAGGTTTGACCTCTCAGGACTTTCTGAAGGAAAAGAGAAAGAACCTAGAAATCCAACCCTCAGTCTAAAAATGCATCCTCTCCCATCCCTCAACATACCAGACTTAATAGAGAACTTTGCAGGACATAGCAAACCTGATGCCACAGGAAATATGATAGAAGAAATTGGAGAAGGTACTGCTATTACTCTGCAGAGCTGTATGGCTTTAAACAAATAATTTCTTTAAGATCCCCTCTAGTTTTCAGAATATTTTTTATTAACCTGTTTGCATTTTCATAAACATTTATACTACTTTGTGTACCTATGTTCAGATTTACAGTTGACAAACTGAGACTTTTTCTTTTATTCACCCCACTACTGACATACCAGTAATTTTATTTCTTTTCTGTCGTAAATTATTTTAAATTTATATAAGAGAAAAGCCCATGGATCGCTCTGGGTCTTACCCCACCCCCACCTCCAAAAGGCTACAAAAGGCAACTTCTCTTTCATTATAGTTTTTGGGTAGTGATATATTCTAAAATATATTAATTAAAATGTTTTATGAATATTCTACCATTCTCTCCCTGTTTAATTAGTTTTGGGTTGTGATTAACAGCAACCAGTAGATTGGTATCTGGATGCAAAGAAAAGGCAATCTAGCCTAAACTTGTTGGTTTTTTGCATCTTCCTTCAAAGACAACTGTGAGAGTTAATGGTTTTAAAAAGTTCTTCTCATTTATTTGAGAGTAGTTGATGAGCTGTTGTTTTATGTTTTATAAGTGTTTATTAATACTTTCAGGGCTTTCACTTATTAGCAAATAAGTAGGTCTAGTACAAAAGTTAGGAAAGTATTCTCTTCAATAAAAAGGAACAAATAGGGGAAATAGTATACTAAGGTCTAGTTTATAAACAAGGTAAGTATATTTTATGCCCTATTTAGTCTGTGGACAGGGCAGTCACACAGTCTATCCCATGTATCTTACTGTCATTGCTGATGCTACTCTCTTACTGCAGTCTTTCTGGTACTAAAACCTTAGCAAATGTTCCAAATGATTCATAGTAACTAGTATCAGTCACTGATACTTTAGGGGAGTACTAATAGACAACTGAATTCTGTGTCCACTTGAAAAAGTTATTCAGTTATCACTGTTTCCAATTCTTTCTCTCCCTTGTTGTAGTAGTACCTTTACCAAGGAAAATACAGAACTGGTGGAAAGTTGATTAACTTCTTTGTTAAATTGAAATTTAAAGAATGTTTGCACATACTTAACAGTGTCTGACTTCCTATAATGCAATCTGCTTTTCTGAGTTTTTATATGTTGATATTTAACCAGATTTTACATGTGATGCATGAAATTAGCACATTTATCTGTGCTAATAGTTTAATTTAAGGTTCATATACCATGCCTAAAATGATGATTGTTCTCTAAAATCACCTTTCTTACACATTTCCTGTTACTGAAAACTTTAAAAAATATTTTGAACATATTCATCCCAAGTCTTCCCAGATCCCTTCCTACTCCCTACCCGTTCAACTTTTTGTTTCCGCTTTATTAACACAGAAATCTAATGTTTTCTATTTATTTCATTTAGCCTTTACTATTAGTCCTATGTAGTCTAAATTAGAAGTGTTAGAAATACGCACATTTCCTTCCAATTCTTAGACCAGTATCATGGCATATTTATTTGACTGTTAACAATATTCTCCTACTTTTCCTGTGTTACATGTTGTTTCCCTATTTCTCTTGCCTACAGTCATAAAAATATTTGTTATTTTCCTATTTCTGTTTTACTAAAAGATGGTGATCTTTCTGCTCCTATAGAAAAAAGTTAAAATTTTTCAGCTTACCTTAAGGACTTTTTCTCTCCGTGTACAAATTTAACTTCCTAGTACATTATAACTGATCTCTGTTAGAATCGAGTATTTGTTCATTTTTCAGCTTCATTGTTTGTGCTGTTCGTTCAGTTTACTCAGAACGTGTCTTTCAAAATCAAGTTCTCTGTAAGACACTATTTTTATACACTGATAATTTCATTTCTACTTTGTAGAATATTCTTATTTATCATTCCTTTGGGAAGACAACAATTGCTGTTTGGGGTATTTATGTAACTAACAAAGTACAGGTATCCTGCTGTTGTAGTGTACATTGCAGCATTCAAAGATTATAGGATAAACACTCAGAAGTATGATTTTATTGAATGAATGACTTACATTTATTGAAACGTCCTTATTTAACTGGGCTTCCTTCCTTTGATTTCAAATCATGTTTATCCTGGTAACAAATTACCAGCTAAATGGGCAAACTTTTAAGTTGACAACAGATGCATTGAATGAGGAAAAACACTTAGTACATGTTACTGTTATGTTTGTTACAAAATAGAATTGGTTGAATTTTTTATTTTTAATTCAACATATAATTATAGCTGATGGTACCTGAATTTGTCATAGAAAATTTGGGAACAGATGCAGAAGAAAAGACACAGGAAAGAATACAGCAATTTTTCTAAAACTGTTCTTTGTTACTGCACTGCCCTTAATAGGTATATCCCTTTCTGTATTTCTCTTTTTTTGCCACTGTCTTACCAGGGAAGAAAGTTCCAGACAGCACCTGTGTTGCAGGAGAAAGGAAGGGACTCCGTTCTAGTCAGGAGCACTTCAGTTCTTCTGGTCACTACCTTGAAGAAGCTGTCTTAGGTTAATTAGAGAATTTTTACAGACAGTCATCCATTGATCAGTACATATATCTTTGACTGTGGTTATAACATTTATTTATGGCACACCTTTCTACTTACTGTGCCATTTAGGCAGTAATTATTGGCAGCAGTCATTATTGGCAGCATCATATCTTTTAAATTGACGGCTTTGTGAAGATTAAAAAAGCCATACAAAATTGAAAGAAAATTATATAAAATAGTTAATGTACTGGAAAGACAGCTTAATGATCTGTAGTTGAGGCCAGCATATAGGATGGCCTTTGGCCCTGTTTGTTTGTATTTAGGAGATATTATTAAGACTGTCTATTTTTTTCTTTTGTGTGTTAACAGATATGCCCCAAGGAAGATCTGAAATCAAGCCCTGTATAGCACTTGAAATGATTTATAGAACAGATGTGCAAATTACTCTAGAGCTTAAATTTCTCACATAAACACACTAAATTATTATTCCTGTGTTGCAGGAAGTTGGTGAACCATCAAAAGAAGAGAAGGCTGTAGCCAAGTATCTCCGATTCAACTGTCCAACAAAGTCCACCAATATGATGGGTCATCGGGTTGATTATTTTATTGGTAGGATTACATTTCTAAAGTCTTACTACTGTAAAAATCTGTGAAGTTACCTAAATTAGGATATGTAGACGTTATGAAAGAACTTCCATGTGTGATTATTAAAGCTGGGTGATGGGCATATGGCAGTTGATTATCCTGGTCTTTTCTTTTATAATTGAAAAATAAAAACATAGTGTTTTATAATTGGGTTTTTTGGGAAATTTTAAAAATAAGATTTATTTTCAGTGTTTGTTATGAAATACTACCTTTTGTTCAGATAGTATGATTATATGGAATTAACTAGGTACCTAGATTATATATTATTCATTCAACCTTATGATAAGCTGATATAGCATCTACAATATAGCTCACTAGCTTATAAATGGTGGTTGTGTTTTTCTGTCTTATCAATTAAACTTGAATTTTTGTATATATTTCTTTTTTTTTTTTAACTTTATTTATTTATTTATTTATTTATTTGTCTTGGTGTTTGCCTGGAACTGGAACTACGGACAGTTGTTAGCTGCCATGTGGGTGCTGGGAATCGAACCCGGGTCCTCTGGAAGAGCAGACAGTGCTCTTAACCGCTGAGCCATCTCTCCAGCCCCGAATTTTAGTATATATTTCTTAATATAGATGATATTATTGCTTTTATGTTATTGATTTTGATGTTTACTAAAATTTTAGAAAAAAAATAGATATGCTAATCTCTTTAATGTATTTATTTGCTAGTCACAGTAGTGGGTTCTTCATAGTGATTCTTCAGTGAGTTATTATAACGAGAATTTTCATTACCAGGGAGGGAAGAAGAAAGCATTTGAGGTTATTTTTTATTGTAATTATTCAGTGATTTGATGGTTACATACAAGTTTTTTTGAGAAGATTTTTTGTTACAAACATTTCCCATTAATGGCTTTGAGTAATGTTATTTATTTGTGTTGCTATGAAGATGCTTATCAAGAACACTAATGGTAATCATTAGACTTACTATTCTATTCTGTTTGCAGAATGTTGACATTTATAACATGACTTCATTAGACATATTTATGTATACTATTTTATAACAAATTTCTTCTGTAGCTTCAAAAGCAGTGGATTGCCTCTTGGATTCAAAGTGGGCAAAGGCTAAGAAAGGAGAGGAAGCTTTGTTTACAACCAGGGAGTCTGTGGTTGACTACTGCAACAGGTAATGTTTCTTGGTGAGGGATGACAGAATGTTAACTGTTGCCATGGTGATGAATCCCTTTTTAACTCTTTTTTGGTTACTAACCATAATGAACTTTACATGTAACCTGGATTTTGTTAGTGAAAATATATTTATTCTTAGACTTATGTGTGTAATTTGTAATTATGTTCTTTTACTGTTGTGTATTGCCAGGGCTACTAAACAAAAGAATTTTAAAAAAAAAAAAAAAAAAAAAAAAAGGAAAGAAAGAAAAGAAAAGCTTAAACATGTCTACATTGAACGAGTTCTGTGTAGAAAATGGTTAGAGAGGTTTTTTTTTTTTATTTTCTACTGTTTTTCCAGATCTTTCCTGGGTTTGGCTGTTAACTCTTATCCTTAGGGTTTTAGTGGCTTTGCTCTGGACTAAGCCAAACCTATTGTTGTTTTCAATGATTGCTAATATAGTATTCCTCTTAAAATTAAAACAGCTGCACTGTTTTAGTAGTCTGTTCTTGAAGAGTTCAAGGTAAAGGACATACACCTTGGTAACATAGCTTTTAGAAACCTTACTACTTTGTTACATGAAAAGTTTTAAAAGATACTGAGACTGAAGAGATGGGTTAGGATTTAAGTAAGGACTCTTGCTGCTCTTGCCCAGGAACCCAGTTTATTTCCCAGCACACGCATGGCAGATTATAACCCTCTGTTACTTCAGTTCCAAAGAATCTGGTACCCTTTTCTGGCCTGTGAGGACACCAAATGCACACATACAGTGCACTTACATAGTGCAAGATATTCAACATACACATAAAATACCTTTAGAAAAAAAATGATCTGGATCTTGGAGGATGTCCTAGAGACAAACTCACTTTGAATTGTAAGTTATTCCTACCCATGTCCAGTTGTGTTCTTTCTGTGCTAAAATCAAGGACTGGACCTAAGATGGTATCAGCCACTTCTGATATAACCATAAAGTCCTCCTCATGACCAGTTCTCATGGGTTTCTGCTCAACTATAGAGAAAACCACAGTAAGGCATATCCCGTTTTATTTCTAAAGCAACTAAGTGGAGGCTGAGGGGAAGTATCAAAACAAAAAAATTTATGCTAGTATTTTAGGTATATTGTGTTCTTCTTATTAAAGATTTAGTTATTATTTTTATTTTATGTGTATGAGTGTTGCCTGCATATGTTTGTGTACTGTGTGTACCTGGTACCTGTGAAGACTAGAAAGGGATATCAGATTCCCCTGAACTAGAGTTACAGATAGTTGTAAGCTGCCATGTGGGTGTTAGGAACCAACCCTTAGTCCTCTACAAGAGTAGCAAGTACTCTTAACCAATGAGTCATCTCTCCAGATCCTATGGTGTATTTTTTAGTCTATACTTTATACATAAACTCTTTAACCTAATTTCAGTGAGACTTCTCTTTACTCTTGACTGATTGCCGCAATCCTTCTCTAATCTGGTCTTTTGTGGTGCTAAATCACCAATCCCTGTATGCTTCTCTTTTCCTTCAATCCACATATGACCTTTGTATCTGTGGTTCTCTGGTCTTGAACTCCCAAAGATCCATCTACCTGCCTCTGCCTCCCAAGTCCTGGGATTAAATATGCGAGTCACTATCCCTGGTGGTTTCATTGTTTTTTTAATAGCTGAGCAATATTCCATTGTGTAAATGTATCATATTTCCTTTATTCATTTATTTGTTACTAAACATCTAGGTTGTTTACAATTTCTGGCTGTAAAGTAGCAATAAACATGATAGAGCAAGTGTCTCTGTAGTAGAATGAAGCCTCCTTTAGTTTTATGTCCAAGAGTGGTATAGCTGGATCTTGAGGTAGGTTGATTCCCATCTTCCTGAAGAACTGCCACTGATTTATTTCCATAGTGGCTGTGCAAGTTTACATTCCTACCAGCAATGGAGGTGTGGCTCCACATCCTTGCCTGCATTTGCTGTCATCTTGAATATTATATTTGCTGTAAGATGAAATCTCAAAGTAGTTTTGATTTGCATTTCCCTGGTGACTAAGGATGTTGAACTTTTCAGCCATTTGGGTTTCTTGTTTTGAGAATTCTGTTTAGATCTGTACTCCGTTTTATTATTGGGTTACTTATTTCTTGATGTTTAGATTTTTGAGCTCCTTATGTGTTTTGGATATTAGCCCTCTATTGGATATATAGTTAGTAAAAATCTTTTTCCATTCTGTAGGCTGCTGCTTTGTCCAAATGACATTGTCCTTTGCTGTACAGAAGCCTCTCAGTTTCATGCGACCCCTTTTATTGGTTATTGATCTTATTAGTGCCAGTGCTAATAGTGTTCTGTTCAGAAAGTCTTCTCCTGTGCCAGCAAGTTCAAGGCTATTCCCACTTTTTCTTCTACCTGATTCAATGAATGTGATCGTACATTGAGGTCTTTGATCCATTTGGAGTTGAGTTTTTATGCAGAGTGATAAGTATGGGTCTATTTGGATGCTTGTACATGCAACTATTCAATTTGATCAGAACCATTTGTTGAAGATACTTTCTTTTTTCTGGTGTGTATTTCTGACTTTTTTTTTTTTTAATCAAAAATGAAGTGTTCATAGGTGAGTGTTTGGGTCTTTAATTTGTTTCCACTGGTGGATATGACTGTTTTTGTGTCAACAACATACTGTTTTCATTACTGTAGATTTATAGTACAATTTAAGGTTGGAGGCAGTGATTCTTCCAGTAGTTCTTTACTATTCAGGGTTGTTTGAACTATCCTGGATCGGGGGGTGTGTGTGTGTGTGTGTGTGTGTCCCCATATGAAGCTGAAACTTTTCCTTTGGAACTATCCTGGGTCTGGGTGTGTGTGTGTGTATGTGTGTGTGTGTGTGTGTGTGTGTGTGTGTGTGTGTGTGT
>PVIH01000342.1:153591-192776 GCA_004025045.1 Sigmodon hispidus | reverse complement strand
GCTTTCCATCTTCTGACACCTTCTTCATTGTCTTCAAGTTTTTAACATACAAGTCTTTGATTTGCTTGGTTAGAGTTACCCCAAGGCATTTTATATTATTTGTGGCTATTGTGTTGTTTTCCTAACTTCTTTCTTGGTCCATTTATCTTTTGTATAGGAGGGCTACTGATCTTTATGAGTTAATTTTTTATCCAACTACTTTGCTAAAGGTGCTTATCAGCTGTAGGAGTTGCCCGGTGAAATTTTTAGGGTCACTTACTTATACTGTTATCTGCCATCTGCAGATAAGGATACTTTGACTTTTTTCTTTCCTGTTTATACCCCTTGATCACCTATCACCTTCAGTTGTCTTATTGCTCTAGCTAAGACATCAAGGACTATATTGAGTAAACATGGAGAAGATGCACCACCTTGTCTTGTTACTGATTTTAGTGGAGTTGCTCTTTGTTTCTCTCCGTTTAAACTGATGTTGGCTGGGGGCTTGCTGTGAAGTGCCTTTATTGGGCTGTGGTTACATGCTTGGCTTTGCTGAGTGTGGGCAGCCATGCCAAAGGAGCAGCAGAAGCAGCAGCCCTGCTAGGTCTGTGCCCTCCTCTAGCATCTTACTGAGGAAATATTTTTTTTCTTAAATGACTAAGAACAGTTTTTCCTACAGAGTAAATTTAAGAAAACCGAAGATACAAACTAATGATATAAAGAAAATGCTAAATTACTATACTATCACATTATTGTTTTGAGAAGAGGTTTTAATATGTGGGTATCTATAATATAAACTAATGAAATTTCTTTTTTTACATTAAAATTATATATTTCTGATTCAGTATTGAGTGGTAATATAAACAAAATTAGAATGTATCTTTAGTAATTTTTCAAGACATTCTAAAATAAAAGACTTCATATTCAAGTAAATCACTAGCCTGCTTCTATTAAATTCCCCTTTGTACTTACAAGTAGTAATCATTAAGGTTTCATTTCAAATTCTTGTTTACTTATACATTACTAAGCAGATATAAATAGCATGGGGGGGGCAGTTGGAACAGTTGCACAATTGTATACCAAATTATCTGCTTCTGAACAAAAATAGGCCAAATGAGGAAATCTTGACATTGACTGTGTAGGATGCCCATGAGCCAGAATTAATTGGGCAGCACATGGAAACCAGGTCAAACAAGAAAGAATGGAGATGCCCCAGAAGTCACAACATAATGACCAGAACAAACTAGTCATCTGGACAGAAAGGGAAAATGTTCTAAACAAGGGATATTATACATGCTGGATTATACACCAGAGAGGCATAAGTAGTAGGGTGAATAGTCACCATTAGCGACAGAGGGTTAGTGACATAGCTTCTAGATTATGCTGTGGCAGTTGTATGATATATTAGCAAGACAAGAATGAAGACTAATATCAGGAACTCTGAAACTTGAACATGAAATTTAAAATGATGGCTTACAACTAAACAATGGGAAGGACCAAATAGTTTCTAGGATAGGATTATAATGTTAGAAAGAAAATAAATAAATAAAAAACAGTGAGATTGACTCAACTATGGTATCAGCTAAACTTCTGAACTCGTTAGATAATTGAATGAGATCTATTTTTAGTGGTTTAAGTTTAGCGAAGGAGCAAGCATAATAAGTGCTGTTGACAAGATAGCAGGAAGTGAAGGGATGATATGGGCTTAAGTATTTTGAACAAGTTAGTTTGTAGTTTAGAGAAAACTTGAAAGAAGTTAAATAAGAATGGAACAAAAACTCATGCCTTTTTGGAGAAAAAAATATTCCATATTATGAGAGCAGTTTTTGAAACTACTGACCTAGGAATATAGTCTGCACGTTTTTAGATGGTCCTTGTGAGAATCCTTGTCAAAGTGCAGAAATGTCATCTTAGTCTATATAATTATTCATCATTTACTTGAATGAATACTTTATTACAGTAGTTGACTGAATAATGTCATACATCATTAACATAACCCTCTATAAAACAGCTGGAAAGACATGAAGAGTGCCAAGCAGTCATGAGCACATTTTCTCTGTTGACATTTCTTAAATAAAGTATTTTTCTCTGTGTTATTTTTATTATTGCAATACAGACATAGTAACATTAAGTGAATTTTTCCATAGACTTACTGATTATAATTTCTTTTGTGAGTTGCCAGTTCATATCTTTCTTCCTTTGCCCACTTTATTTGGGTCTTGATATTTTTTGCTTTTAAAAAGTTTGTGTCTTTGTAATTGATAGGATTTATAATGTCAGAACTCTCACTTTTCCCCAAGGCTGTTAAAGAAACAGTTTTTTCATCGGGCCCTAAAAGTAATGAAAATGAAGTATGAGAAAGACATAAAAAAGGAAAAAGATAAAGGAAAATCTGAAAGTGGGAAAGAAGAAGATAAAAAGAGCAAGAAAGAAAATATAAAAGAAGAAAAGACAAAAAAGGAAAAAGAGAAAAAGAAAGATGGTGAGAAGGAAGAGCCCAAAAAGGCAAGTTTCCCTGAAGTTAAATTAAAATTTCAAAACCCTTGTGCAGCCTGGAGAGGAGGGACAGAGGCCATTCTTCAGGGCACACAGAGACTCATAACCTGCAGGGATATCTTAAAAGCTCTGCTGTGAGACATTAATGCAGGGAAAAAAACCTGTACACATAAATGAAAAAAAAAAATTGTACATGTGATCTTAATTGGCCTGTGATCATAAAGCTTTTAAAGCCACATGAGATAACTGTCAGGACTATTTGTAAATACTGATTTTTATTAGTGCTGAAAATAGGATTTTTCACTTCATGAATGTCACAGCTTTTGCTGTCTGAAATGTTTTATTCTATTCACCTGTTTATTTATAGGAGGAAACTCCAGGAACTCCCAAAAAGAAGGAAACTAAGAAAAAATTCAAACTTGAGCCACATGATGATCAAGTTTTTCTGGATGGAAATGAGGTGAGATTAGAATATTGGATTTGAGTATGATAGAATTCCAGTTTTTCATAGAAAATCTTAGAAATACATTCTATCACTATGAAAAGAAATAATTTAGAAAAATATGATACATTTAAGCACATAAAAGTAACCTTAAAAGACTTACTTTTTAAATCTAGTTTTATAAGAAGTTAGAATCAGATTTGACTGGATATGAGTAAGATCAAACCTGAAGTAGACAGAAGAGCTGATCTCTTTCTTATTAATACTCCAGGGGTATGTAGCACAGATAAAGCTCTCTGGCAAGCTGGAGTTTCTTTCTTTTTTCCTGTGTTAGAATCTTCTTGCCAAGATGCCTCATGGTCTATAATGACTGTTAACCTTAAAATTACATCCACAGAGAAAAGAATGAGAGGTGCTTGCCTTCCCATTTAGCAAACCATCTTATATCTTACGGACACACACTTGGATTCACTGATTACCTGAAATAAAGTCTTGATAATGTAATTTTTTTTTTATATTGAGGGTTTAATTTTGCCCAGTTAAAATGCAGAATTTTTATCATTATAAAAGAGAAGCCAAATGGTTCATGGGAATCACCTACTGATCTCTGGCTCTTCAACAGAAACAGCTATTGATTAACTTGAAATTATTTAACATTGCTAATGTTTTGTTCAATGTTCTGTTATACCTTCTGTTACGAGATTTGTTGGTAGTGGCCTTGCACGAAGACTGTAACAGTAGTCACTTTATTACTTAAAATAGTAACTGTATTCTAGCTGCTGAACTGTTGTGAATTTTAAGACATTTTCTTTCTTGAAACATTTAAAACAGTTATCACATATGTAAAAAGTGGTGGCTCCTAGGGCTCTCTGTTTGAAATTCTGCAATGGGAAGAGCTCAGATATCTTGAGTTGAGTACATTAGTATGTGCCAGATGCTTCACAGGTACTGGAAATGGTATAATAAAATATGAAATCCTCAGCAAGGAAGCTTTTTATAGTCCATTAAAGACACAGGCACCTAAACAGATTACTGTATTACATTTAGTAAGCATTACCTACGTGAGAACACGTTAGGTACACTTAATTTAATTAAGGATAAGAAGAGTCTGGAGACCACAGATACCTGACTTGAGCTTTCAGAACTGACTGGCAGATTGTCCTTTGTGCCAGAAAAGAATTATAGGTCTGTTAAGGAGGAAGCAGGCTGAATGAAAGCTGGATGCTTCTCATCTCAAAAAGGCTAGGTTGTGTATACACACACTCAAGAAACACCATGTCTCCAGACTTAAAACTAGAAAATGTCTCTTTTTAAACATAGAGTTTTAGGGTTTTATTTAGTGGTGACTAACAAAACTAGTGTTTGTGAGTCTAATTCCCAGGGAAAATGTCAACAGTAAAATTGAGGTTGAATTGGAATCCCAAGTGTTAGAAATATAAATAAATCAGGAAAAAAAAAAAAAAAAACAGTAAAAGGTCTTACTCAAAATAAAACTAGGAAATGGAAGAATACTGTTAATTTACAGAAATAGAGCAAAAACTAAGAGTCTTTTAATGATTGATTATAGTTCTGACCTGAAAGGAAAAAGCTCTTAGCCTGTTCTAGGAAGTTGGGCTACCTTTGAGGAGCTGCAGTATAGAGTAAACTTTACGTACTAATGTGACCGTAGAATTTTTAAGCACTGAGGTTTCTTGATTCTTCTAGGTTTATGTGTGGATCTATGACCCAGTTCACATTAAAACATTTGTCATGGGATTAATTCTTGGTAAGTAGGAGGATATAAGTAGCTTTTTAGTATAATCTAAAGTTTAGAGGGCAAAATGTAGCACCCCAAAGAAAACTTTTTCTAAATTTAATACAAAGTAAGAACTGTTTAAGAAGATACTGTACATAAAGTTAGGATATAAGTAATAAACTAAAATTACTTGTAACAGCTAAAAGACTTTTATGAGATTAACATGGTAGAACAACCTGGTTTAAAAAAAAAAAAAGATAAATGTAGCTCCCAGGGGAAGAAACACTGCCTTCATTGTGAGTAAGACTTAAGCTGTATACAGAGTGAGGGTAAGTTCACAAATGTTAACAGTGAAGTCCTTGGGAAGGGCACTTCAACAATTGATGGAATATTCCATTTTTACCTTTGCAACAAGCAATTTTTTTCAAATTACAGATGTAAATACATTGACCCAATAAACTCTTGGAGCATTTATCCATACAGTTGAGTACTTGTTTACTATTTTAATCCACATACTTCAGGCTACATTTAAAGAAAACAGCCTAACAAATATCATTTGGATCTTAAGTGCCTTTATCTTTTGGCCTACCACTTACATTGAAAAGAATTCATTGTTAATGCTTTTTTCAATGTTGGGTTTTGTTTGTTGTTGCAGTGCCGGGCCAGCTGGGATCAAATCAGGGTCTTACACAGGCAAGGCAAGAACTTCACCACTGAGCTTAGAGCTCATTCTGTCACGTAAACCCAGTCACACAATATACACGTGCGAGCACATTGCAGGAGTATCGTCTCTTACCATGTAAAACTGGAAGTAGTTCCTCAGTAGAAAAAAAATAATGGCAGTGTGATAGAAGTCCATGAAGCTTTTAAAGAAAAGAGGAAACTGCCCATGAGTGAGAATTACATGATCACTTATTTAGAAAAGGTTATTTGTAACTAATTATTATTGTACTTAAGCAGTTTCTGAGAATAGAATAAGCTTAGTAGTGTTTACTGCTGAACAGGGGAACAAAAACTGAATGATTTCATCTTTACTATAGCCTTTAGCTCATTTTTTTATATGGGTATTAAATTTGTGCATGTATTTTTTTTAAAGTTTGTGGGCAAGATTGGGTGGGAAAGAATAATTTAACAAATAGCAAAAACAGATACCAGATAAAATATGATTGGTCAGCAGGATATTATGGGATCCCATTTAGAGGAACTTACAGTAAATATTGAAACTTAATTAAAACCAAAAGGCTCATGCTGTAGATTGCTTATAATATAGTAGCCGCTTTGTCATTAATTCCAATAAGAACAGGTATTTATCAAATACAAGGTAAATCAGCTTTGGAAAAGTAACCTAGCCTATACATGATTTGAATCCTGTTCTTAATGGTAAAGACCTAATAATAGGCTGCTCATTTCTTAACATTTTTCCCTGAAGCCCTACTAGAATAATAAAAAATAAATAAAAGAGTCTGTGAATCTAAGGAGGAATCTTCAGAATTTTGAAAGTGGTGGGGTATTGTTTTGTTGTTGTTCAAGACAGGGCTTCTCTGTGTAAGTCTGCTGTCCTAGAACTCACTGTGTAGACCTGGCTGGCCCGCCTCTGCCTCCGCCTCCTGAGTGTTAGGATTAAAGGCATACACCACCACCCTCCTGCTTCTTGTTTTGTTTTGTTTTTTTAACTTTCCTTACTCCTAATTTTTTTTAAAGTAGCTTCAAAATGACAATAATTAGTGATTTAAAGGATAGTTTTAATTTATAGATGGTAATTTTTATAATTAATCTGGAATTTTAAAACATACCTAATTTAAGAACAGTATATCAATATAAAGTGAAATTGCTAATAATTCATGTTTATATAAATGATAAGTTTTAAATTCAGGTTTTTAACATTTTCCCCCTAAGAAAATAATATGTTCTCTGTTAGTTGTAATCAATCCATTAAGATATTTGTTCTAAAAGTTTTAATTTTTTGTGTGTGTATGACTTTGTCATTTCTTATTCCAGTTATTGCAGTAATAGCGGCCACCCTCTTCCCTCTCTGGCCAGCAGAGATGAGAGTTGGTGTTTATTACCTCAGTGTGGGCGCAGGCTGCTTTGTAGCCAGCATTCTTCTCCTTGCGATTGGTAAGTGTTTAAGAATGCTGATCTTGGCATAAGGCAGGTGTATTGAGCACTTAGACCTTAACCCACAGCTCCAGTGAGACTGGACAGCAAAACTAAGACAGATAAGTCATGGAGTGTGGGACCCTTCTTTCTATGTCAAATCTCAGAGCTCAGACCTGATTACATTGGCTCTGATCTGGGGTTAGCTATACTTTTAAAATTTAGTCTTTTATTAATACTGCTTTTTAATTAATAAACAATTCTTCATAGTATAAAATACAATTTAGTTATATTTTTATAGATATATTTTTATATGTGTGCATGCATTGATTAAATCAAGTTAAAATACCCATTGCCTTATTTAGCTATCATTTTTTATGTTAAGACATTTGAAATTTACTTATTTTGAAATATATATTACTATATTTTAATCTGCATGTAGTTATGTTTTAAAAATAGCTATAAAGAGGATTTATTTTTGCAGTGGTACATCATTATTAGATATTTGAGGTAAGATAAATGTAACTTGTATTAAATATTTAAGTTTAGTTCATGTAATCAATTAAGTGGGTCTAAACAATTTGTTTGCAACTTTAGAGGCAATTACTTTTCACTTGGGCACCAAGATTAATTCTAGATAAATTAAGAAACCAAGTAACTAAAAACTAGAACAAAGTGAATGTTTTTTAACATTCAGAATTATTGAGATCTTTCATGCATTTTTTTTTTTTTTTTTTTTTTTTTAAGACAGGATCCCACTATGTAGCTAGCCCTAGCTAGCCTAAACTCACTGTATGAACCAGGCTGCCCTCAAGCTCACAGAGATCCACCTGCCTCTGCCTTTCCAAATGCAGTAATTAAAAGCATGTGCCACCACTCCTAGCCAAAAGTAGTATTGCTTTATAGAAAAATAAATCACTATAGTATTGATCTAGGTTCTGGTGTTGAAAGGCACAAATTGGCCAACATTAACTAAACTAGGCGCATTTTCTCTAATAGATAATTTTTATTTCTGTAAAGCATCATTACTATAGCCTTAAACAGTTTCTTTGTTTATGCCTTCCCCCTGGTCTCCAGGGTATCCTGAGTTGGTACCACCACCCACATGAATCCAGGAGTTCATCTAATTTTCCAATTTTCTGTCTACCATGGTGACAGACACTCCTTCCCCCCATTTTATCTGTGATCCCTGACTGAATGAGCCTTTTCCACCTAACTTTCATTTTTTTTCCTTCCTCTAGCTTAGTCACCTTGAGAAAAATCCCTTGCTGCTTCTGCAGACAGCACAATTATAGGCCAAGAAATAATAACCAATCCTATTAAACAGGTAACTAGTGTCAGTGTGATGCTTATGTCAAGGAGAAAAGCCATAAACTTTGAATTCACATTTAGATACAAGATTGATGTCACCTGGCTGTCAAACCACTGGAATTTTACACAAGTTCCTTTTAGCAAAGGGTTACCTCTTTTGAATAGAATTATTCTAGTTGCTATATTTTAATTAACTCATGGTCATTATAATTTTTATTAGATTGTTTGAACCTTTAAAATGTTGTTTCTTGAATTTTTAAAATATTTTTCCAGGTTCCTGTGTATATAATTATGTACTATGTATGAATCAGATAGTCTTACAAATTAAAGAAGCAAACTGAACATGTAATCACACACACACACACACACACACACACACACACACACACACACACACGAACATTGTTATGATTATTGTGACCTTTTAAAAAAAGGAAAGCCAGGTGGTGGCATACACTTTTAGTCCCTGTGCTCAAGGCTGAGACAGGCAGATCTCTTGAGTCTGAGGGCACCTTGGTCTACAGAGCAAATTTTAAGACAGCCAGGGCCACACAGGGAAACTGTCTTGGGAAAAAAAAGAAGAAAGAAAGAAAAACCACTAATCTGTACATAATTGGCAAATAACAGAAAATCATTTGAAATACTGAGGTTTCTGATAATATACTAAGTCATCTCAACCAAGCATGATTACAAACCCTGTGGTCCCAGCTACTTGGAAGGCTGAGGCAGGAGGTCAAGGCCAGCTTGGATTATATAGCAAGTCACAGGCTCTGGACAGTATGCCTGTCTCAATATTTAAAAGAGTTGAGAATACAGTTTTATGTTGCCTAGCTGACAAGATGCCCTGGATTCAAACCCAAGTACCAATCAAAACAGCAAAAAAAGGAGGGTTACCTCATAAACTGTACATTAGAGCAGTCTTGCTATGTAAGCATTATGTTGTTTCCTGGGGTTTCTATGGTTATTTCTTGTAGTTTTTATATAGAATCTTGATATGTAACCCAGAACTTTCCTCTAAATGCTAGGATTACAGGTATATACCACTATACCTAGCTTATATTTTAGGTACATAATTTTTTTCTTAATATTAAGGCAGTTGGTACTTAAATGTAATTTACCTAATTAATAAAACAAGTCAATGATAGAAATTTTTTAGTGCCTGAATTTTTTCCAAGACTGAGGTATATTTTAGATGAGTTAGCACGTGGTTTGGCTTTACAACATATGTAAGGGCCCACTGAATTGTTTACATTTCTTTTAAAATCAGAAATAATAATACATATTTCTGCATATACACTTGTTCAACATTATATTTCTTGTTATAACATATTGTATGTTGAATGTAGTTTTAGTATTTTTTTTTAAATCAAGATAAGCACATATGTACCAGGAAGTAAGGTTACATTGCATTTTCTTTTTGTGCCAGTTGGTTTTTTAACAGTATCATTTATAACTCTTCTTGACATTTCCTTCTTTCTTTACATAATCATCTATGAATCCTTCAACTTCCAAGTGACCAATATGTTTATGGAAGTATATCACAAAATGCATAAATTCTAAGTGTATGTTCATGGAACAGTACCCAGATTAGGGGAAAAAAAAGAAAAGAGCAGTAATTTTAAAGAGTGTCATTATAGCATTTGTGCCTTAAATTGAGAGCAGAGTATTCTGCTCTTATAATACTGTCATCCACTAAGCTATTTTAAATATTCATCTTTATGGTACACAAATGTGCAAATAAAACTGTTGTTTCCGTTTCTTACTCATGAATTCTTTCTGTAGTTGATTCAGTGCTTAATTTATTCAGGAGAAACTTTTCTGCCCACAGCTCGATGTATTCTGTTCCTCATCATTTGGCTGATAACTGGAGGAAGGCACCACTTTTGGTTCTTACCAAACCTGACTGCTGATGTGGGCTTCATTGACTCCTTCAGACCTCTGTACACACACGAATACAAAGGACCAAAAGCAGACTTAAAGAAAGACGAGAGATCGGAAACCAAAAAGCAGCAGAAGTCCGACAGTGAAGAAAAGTCCGACAGTGAGAAAAGGGAAGATGGGGAAGGGAGAGTAGCCCCAGGAAATGATGGACCAGAAGGCTCAGGTGGAGAGCGACACTCAGACACAGACAGTGACAGGAGGGAGGATGACCGCTCCCAACACAGTAGTGGGAACGGGAATGATTTTGAAATGATCACGAAAGAGGAACTGGAACAGCAGACAGATGGGGAGTGTGATGAGGAAGATGATGACAAGGATGGAGAAATGCCTAAATCTGCACATGAAAAATCATAATCTGACTGACTTGGAGACTGAATAAGTGCAGCAGGTTGGGTTTTCTATGTTGGGTGATCATAATGTACACATGGCATTTGTAGCATTCTTTAAATCCATTTTCTGAAATGTATTTGACATTCAGTTACAGTCAGCCTTTTGTTTTGTAGAACATTGGTACTATTGGCACAGTCTAAAGCCATTAATAAGTTTATCCATCTGATAATTTTACAGTAAGTAGGCCTCATTTTGATAGTCATCAAAGAAACATTGTCCACAGTGACATTTAGATTAAGGGCATTTTTGATAGTTGTATGGCTTTTTACTGTTAGACTAATGGAAATCACTAAAGAAACTGCAGCATTTCAAATTATGCATAAGTATATAGCCATTTTGCAGTTTCTTTACAATGAGATGCTTAAACTCATTGTTCTTGGTAGTTATGCTTTTGTTTTTCTTCATTAAATTATATCAGAAAATTCCTTTTTAAGATTTTGAGTTAGCAGGGATCAAGAGCATTTTGTGGAAACAAACCAGCTAGTAACAGTGCAGCAACACTTTTAATTTAGCTACAAATTCTTCTTTTCCAACTTAGGAAATGCAAACTGAATTGTACACTCAATCCAGAGAAAGGTGGTCATCTCTATAAGAAAGGAAAGAGTACTGACCAAAGGTGGGGGCTCTTCCTTCTCCCCATCTCCTTGTCATAACATAAAATGTATTCTGTACATAATTTACAAATAAAACATTTTATTTTAATTGTTACTTATTTAGACATTTCTCAACACTTAAATTTGTAAAACAAAAACCATGTAAGGGTATGTTTTTAGAGTTTCAGTAACCCATGAACATCTGATCTTTCTACAACAGCTTCAGTTGTGTGCCAACATTCCATGTATTTTAATAAGAGTAAAGATTATCCTTATTTTAAATAAGAACAGACTTAAAGTAGCTGTTTGTACGCCTTAATGTTCATTTTGATTTATTTTAAATCTTTACATTTAGAAATGGGGACTATGTTATCAGACCAGGAGGCACTGCTGTGAAAGATAATTTGCTGTTCTAAAATACCAATTAAAAATAAAGGATATAAAAGCAAACATAGAAAACCATTGGACTCTAATTGCTTCAAACTAGTTCTGCCATTTTATTTTTTTACACAGTTTAGTTACAAAACCTTTTTTTAAAAAAACAATCTTGTTACTTCATTCCTTGGAGCTACAGTCTTACACACTGATAGCATTAAATGACTTCCTTCAGGCACAGTGGTTTATAGTTAGTAAATGATGGGATAGGTAAGGTCTTCAGCTTTATTTAGGCTGTTTCCCTCAGAGTGTTTGACTAAAGATGACCTTGAATTGTGAGAAAGTACATTCTGTGTATATTGAAATTTTATGAAATACAGCTGGATTGTTTCTTCAGTCTTCCCTATGTGTGGACGGTATTGTGGCTGCAGTCTTTTAAGGGTTTCCTCAAAGCACTGTGCATTGATTATAGTGCCTGGGTATTTTTCCCTCATGTGTGCAGAGTCCTGCTGCTTCATTTCCACAGTAAGGAAAAGGATAATTACAGCTAATGAACTTACTAGTTACAGTAGATTGGTACCTATTTGGGGCTATGAAAATGGAACCAGAATGTTTTATAACAATGAAACTGCTTTGTTAACCTTTACTGCTATGGTGCCCCGGCACTCACTATTTATGTGCAAGTTCTTTTTATGTCCTGTGTCTAAAAAGTGAGGAATGCTAGTGATAAAGTTCACCCATTGATACGTGTGGGTTTCTACAGGATGTCAGTTAAATTTTTAAAAATATTTGATGACCTTTGGGAGGATGTTCTTACTCTATAGTTAAATATGAGCTAGAAATTTCAGCTTAGTTTCTATTGTATGCTTCAAGGTTGAACACTTTAAACAAATATAAAAATCAAAATGCTTCCTCTGTCATAGTCTTCAGAAGTCTTTATTGGCTAACTAAATATCCTTGTGTCCAAGCATGGAGAATTGTTTACAACAGCCAATAGAGTGATTCTTTTAAAAGTGATTTCACATGCTGCTATAAGTAGAAGCACAAAGCTTTGGAGTAATGTGGGATTTATTGTGGAGTGTGTATACATTGGCCTAAGCAGGATCAAATTAAGGAGGGTTTGAGTTCAGATGGAAGAATAGTGCATATGTGAATGTTCTCAAAATTAACGTACTATTATATAGGGTGCTTTTCCTTTCCTTCCTACTGAATTCTTTAATTTTTAAATTATAAGGCCTTCTAGAGAATGTTAATTGATAATCTCAATGAATACTACTCAGAAAGTAATAAATTTTAATATATTACATTGGAATTTGCAGTAGTGGTGGATTTTGGTGTTTTCTCTCTTTTTTTTGTTTTTTTGTTTTTTGTGAATACCAGTTAGCTTCTGGCTAGAAAAATCATATCATTTGTAAGTTTTCTTTTTAAAACTTTTAGGAATTGGAAAACAATATGTACAGTTGTTTTTCATTGTGGTTATATTTTGTAATGTCTCTGGAACATAGGATTAGCAAATCTTGAGCCACCTTGTCTAAGGGAAGTATGGAGTTTGGCTTCTCTACAAGCCTCTGTTAATAGCATTTAGTCAACCAAGAGTAAACCTGCTTTAGCTGTCTCTTTAAAAGACATGTTAATATATGTTATTGACTCCTTAACATTGAGTGCATGACCAATAGAATATTAACTTCTGCTGAATATACATTCTCCATAACTCACATAATTGTATTCTTGCACTTAGGGAACATGAGATGGCAGTTTAACACTAACTTTGGTGACCATTTTAAACAAAATCACCAACAAAGGACACAGAAGTGAAAAGCAGACATTAAACAACAAAAACACAGGGCAAGATATAGAAGAAGGCAGCCCTGTCCAACTGTCTCTGCCCCCGGAATAGAATTTATTGATAAATTGTGCTACAATATTCAGTAATGTTTTAAATGTTTACTCTGCCTAGAAATAGTTTATATCGTTAGTAAATGTTCTCTATTAACAGCAGTATTTCAGGTCTCTTCATTGATTAATACTGAGCTCTTTGATATGTTAGAGTCTACTAAGGCACAGGCATGAATGAATGTCAGTTCTACCACTATGGAGCTCCAAGAGGTGATGAGTGCTGCAAGGATTTCCAGATATGCTGGCTGCTTCTCACCTGCCCAGCTCCTCTGGTTCTGCACACTCAGGAGGACCTGTCTCTTCTGGATTCTGGGCAGCTGTGGTCCAAAAGTGTTACAGCCAGAAAACGGAAGCTGTCTCAGCTGACAAAGGTCAGCAGTTTTCCTATATTTCCTTCTCTGCTCTTGTGCTGACACTCATTTGATCAGGGTAATGTCTGTTTTGATGCTACTTCGTGCAGTTTCTAAAGCTGCAGTGCTTCGGAGTCTTCAAAGTGTCGACACAAAGCTGTCTTCTGTTGGCCCTAGAACTAGACCTTATCAGAGCTCCATTTGCATACTCCTCCTTCCGTGAGTGCACAGATGAATGCACCTAGAGTCCTTTTGAAACTTAGAGTACATTTAAGTTTGTCATTTTAGAGTTGAGAGAAAAAAAAAATACTGTTCAAAGATTTAATTTTGTTTATGTGGATACCTATGGAGGCCAGAAGAGGGTGTCAGGTCCCCTGATGCTTGAGTTCCACATGATTGGGAGCCACCCAATGTGGCTCAGGTCCACCCCTGAGTCCCCAGTCCCTGTGACCTATTATTACATTAAAGGGGGAGGACTGGATATTTTTTCTCAGATCATACCAAAGCCTTATTTTTTTAAGGAATGCCTAGACCATGTCACCTTTTTTGTACCATAGACCTTACCACAAAATAAGATACTGTCCTATTGACCATGGCAACTTTTTAAATTTGTTTTTTATTTAAAAGTTCTTTTGTCCTTTTACATACCAGTCACTGTTTCCCCCTCCTCCTACTCATCCTTCAGCTTTCCCTCCCCCTCCCCCATTCCCTCCTCAGAGAGGATAAGGCCTCCCATGGGGAGTCAACAAAGTCTGGCTTATCAAGTTGAGACAGGACCAAGCCTCTCCCCACTGTATCAAGGCTGAGCAAGGTTTCCTTCTATAGGAAATGGGCTCCGAAAGCCAGTTTATGGACTAGGGATAAAATCTGGTCTGACTGCTAAAGGCCCCACGAACTGCCCAAACTACACAATTGTCATCCACATTCAGAGGGCCTAGTTCAGCCCCATTCCAGTTCCCCAGCTGTCCAGTCAGTAAGCTCCCAATAGCTCTGGTCAGCTGTCTCTCTGAGTTTTCCCATCGTGATCTTGACCCTTTTGCCTATGCAATCC
Organism: Sigmodon hispidus; assembly: GCA_004025045.1. NCBI lineage: Eukaryota > Metazoa > Chordata > Mammalia > Rodentia > Cricetidae > Sigmodon > Sigmodon hispidus. The sequence goes on along the minus strand of PVIH01000342.1, from coordinate 178,123 downwards.
CTCCACCCTCTCTTTGACTAGACTCCAGGAGCTCCTGTGCTTAGCTGTGGATCTCTGCATCTGCTTCCATCAGTTGCTGGATGAAGGTTCTATGGTGACAATTAGGATGGTCATCAATTTGATTACAGGGGAAGGCCAGTTCAGGTACCCTCTTTACTTGGAGTCTTAGCTAGGGTCATCCTTGTGGGTCCCTGGGAGTTTCCCTAGCACCAGGTTTCTCCCTCTCTGTCCCTCTCAACCATCCTGTTCCCTGCTGTTCTCTTCTCACCTCCCCTTTACACACATGTTGTAAAAGGTACTGGCCCAGACTTTCCGGTCTAGCCCAAAGATTTGGACTCACTCTCAGTCCCACTGCTGCTCAAGCCCACGTAATCACACAGACACTTGCATTAATTTTAGGCGGAGAGACCTAGGGCCCAGGCATATAACTTGCTAACTCCTTCATGTGAACTCAACCCATCATGTTCAGCCATGTAGCTTGGTACCTTTTCTCAGCAGCAGTATTTCCTCTGCATCTCCTGGCAGCTCCGGCTACTCTGTGGCATCTGTCTGGCAGGTCTGCTCTGCTCTGAGATTTTCCCAGTCTAGTAGTTCCGCCCATACTTCCTGTTTACCTTCAACCAATCAGCTTTTTATTAAACCCATGGGCAAGACAATTATTTAAAATGTAACACATAATCCCACTACACACACACACCCTCCATGCTCCCATCTTACTCAGGAGATTATATCTATTTTCCCATTCCAGGGGTATCCATGGATGTCTCTCACCTAGGGTCCTTGTTACCTGGGTTGTGGATTGTAGCCTAGTTATCCTTTGCTTTACTTCTAATGTCCACTTATAAGTCCATACTCGACCACAACAACTCTTATAAAGGAAAACATTTAATTGGGGAGGTTTTTATTTACAGATGTTTAGTCCATTATCCTCATGGTAAGAAATGGCAGTATGCAGGCATAGTACTGGAGAAAGAGCTGAGAATTCTACATCTTGATCCAGCTGCAACAGGAAATGAACTGTGTCACTAGGTGTAACTTGAACATAGGAAACCTCAGTGCTCACCCTCCACAGCAACACACTTTCTAGCAAGGTCATACCTCCTAATGGTGCCACTCTCTTTGGGGGGCTTTTTTTTTTTCAAACTCCACATAAGGTTTTTTTGTATTTTGTTTGTTCATTTGTTTTTTTAAGACAGTGTTGCATGTAGCCACATGGCAAAGTACGGACTTTGGTTATGATTGTGACCTAAGTAATCGTATTTGTCAGTGTTCCATTCCAAAGCCAATGATACTTAATGTAAAATTTAATACACCATGCCTCCTTCATTAACACCAGTAATCAACCTCATGTGCGTTTACAGGGTTTTAAGTAGATTATAGCTTTTAGATAATAGTGAAGATTTTTCTCATAGCAACTTTTTTAAATAGAAACAGGTCAGACACCCATTCTGAGATAGTTCTTCAGTCATTCAGCAAACATCCTCAGAACAATTATTGTTGCCAGGCACTATGTAAATCACCTAAGTCAAGGAACATGGACTCCTGAAAATAGTTGCAACAGAGTGTTATGTGATGGCAAGAGTACCTTGTAGCTTGCTTGTGGCATCCATCACACGAATACCAACGTATTGGAATTCCAGAGACTGAAGAGCTCTGGAAAAATGATGAGATAGTATTATTTCAGGTCAGAAAGAGAAAATGCATCAGGATGTGTCTGATGCTGAAATGAACAAAGCCAGTGTGGGGAGGAAAGGTTTGCCTCCACCTCCCATTAGAGGTGGATCTCTGAGGGAAGCCAGGGAAGAGCCTGGAGGCAGGAACTCATGGAGGAGTCCCTTAATGCTGTGATCTATGACCTGCTTGGTGCTTGCTTTTGTTTTATTTGTTTATATTGTTGTATTGTTTCTTTTTCTAGGGAATTTTTGTTTTTGTTTGCTTTTTGGGTTTTGTGACAGGGTTTCTCATGTAACAGCCCTGGCTGTCCTAGAACTGGCCTTGAACTCACAGAAATCTACCTGCCTCTGCCTCTTGAGTGCTGGCATTAAAGGCCTGTGACACCACTTCCTGGCTTCAGCCTGCTTTTGTTATTATTATGTTTTAAAATTATAATATAAATCATGTTTTAAGACTCCAATTATATTATTTTCTTTTCCTCACTCTCAACCTTCTTCAATATCCTTCTTTGTTCTTTTTCAAATTCCTGGCCTCTATTTTTATTAATTTTTGTTACACAAATACATTCCCAAATACATACATAAAACCTGCTCAGTCTGTGTAATGTTACGTGTATATGTGTTTTCAGGGCTGACACTTGCTATTGGATAACCAATTGTTGTGTTCTTAGGGAAGAACATTTCTCCTGTCTGAGCACACATATAGTTTTTTTGTGTAGGGTTGAGGCCTCGTGGAATTTCCCCTTCCATGTTAGCATGTGTGTTGTCCTTGTTTGGCTCATGTTAGACAGTCATGTTGGTAACTTGATGGGTGTGGCTTCTGACCTTACTAGGAGACACAGTCTCCTGGATAATTATGACTAGCAGCTTAAAAGAGAGCTTCTCATGCCTTGTGCTGGTTCTTTTAGATTGTCTTCTCTGAAGAACTCTTCTAGCCCAGATAGAAAATGTCTTTTAAATTACATATGTTTATTCAGACACTGACGTAAGTGTATTGTGGATATTTTCTGGTAGATAGTTAATAGTATAATTCCTTAGGACTTTTTCAGAATCCTTACTGTTATCTTACCCTCCTTTTCCCGATGTTTACCAGCCTGCTTTGTTATAGGTACCATCCACAGGGAGCTGGGCCGTCCACATCAATCATCAGTCAAGAAAATGCACCATAGGCTTGCCTATGGGCCAAACTATTGAGGACATTTTCTCAGTTCTCTCTTCCCAAATGACTGTGGCTTGTGTCAAATTGACATGAACCTTGTGTGCTCCTGGAACTACAGACAGCTCAAATGTAGCTAGAAAGTTTGTGCACAGGAAAGCTTACTGCAGTGGTTTATTAGTTTGAGATGTAATACACCTTCCCAGTGATAAATCACTATCTGCACACTTAGGGTTAAAAACAAAGTGCTTTAATGTGCTCCTTTGGGTGGAGCTAATGCCCAAGGAAGAGCCAGTCTCAAATACAAGAGTTTACTAACTTACATCCACCTTAGGCTTATGAATTTTATACATGCTGTTATCCTTAAATCTCTTTTAAATCCCACTCCCATGTTATACTCTGAACAATTTAAACAGAGACAGGAGACTGGAGTCTGACCACTCAGGCAGATACGAACAGAATTCTTTTTAAAGTTCTCCAGTGCTTCTTTCTTTTGAAATAGTTGTTACCCAGGGTCATTTTCCCCACCTGCCAGAATTATGTTTCTCCTGATAAGAGCACAGGGAACTTAATGGCAGATCAGCACTTAGTGGCTGTATGTAAGTCAAGGCTTTCTTTGTTATGGGAATAGAGCCTAATAGCTGGTAACTCCTAGGATCCTAAATGTACTTCTCTCTAACAGGCCTGATTAGCAGATGACTTAGTCTGGGTGTTTTGGAGGCAGTGTTCCTTTTGCAAAGTTCCACTGTGTGACTTACCTAAGCAAATATATTAGTAAATTCTTTATAACTTCATCTTTATTACTTGAGTTTCTGGGAAAGCATGCCCTCTCCTCTGCAGCAATCAGTTCCAAGGACCCTGTGGACCAGAAGATGGTAGGAGCAATGTTGCCTCCCCATGAATGAAGCATATCCAGAAATAAACTTAGCAGAAAACAAACAGAACCAAGGAAAAGATTAGCAAGATATGAAACAGCAAGAATGTGAGGTCTTTGAGCCTCCAACTCTAGCTCTGCCCGAAACCAAGGAATGATTCATTTTTACATAAGCTACTTTGAATGAAATTCCCATCTGGAACTGAAAGATGACTTACACACACAGTAATAAGTACCAACAGTGAAAAAAGATTCAATCAAATTTGCATCTTAAACCACACATGATTATCTTGGAAATTCAGCTGCTCTAAGGCAAACAATTTTTGTTTTGTTTAATTTGGGTTTTAGACAAGGTTTTATTATCTAGCCTTGGCCCTTAGCTAGCAATCCTGCCAGTCTCAAATGCTATATTGCATGAATTCTAGTTGGTATTTAATGAAAACTCAGAGCCAGATATTGGGGAAAAGCTGGAACATCAGAGAGAGGAAACAGACCACAGTGAATTCTCACCAGCCAACATCTCAGACTGAACAGGGTAAATGCCTGTATCTTCAAAGAATCCTCCACATGGTTTGTCACTCCTACAAGAATGCCTGAATCTCTGCCTATACCTATCTTAAAATATATTCCCCACCCAGCTGTTTCTCTTCCAGGTTCAACTCTGCATCATAATCCTAGAGTTAGGGTTAAAGGTGTGTGCTACTACTGTTTGGTTGTTAGGCCTTTAACTTACAGAAATACAGAAAAATCTCCATCTCCTGAGTTAGCAGGTCACCACTTTGTCATCCCTGTGCTGAGATTAAAGGTGAGAGCCACCACTCTGACTCTCATGGCTTGACTGTGGGTGATTCTGTTCTCTGATATTCTAGGCTGATTTTATTAAATATATAATATATTACCACAATTCCAGGAGTACAGGCATGGATGGAATCTTGGAAAGAAAATGATACTAATTTTAGTAATCATTAAGTTTCCCAGATACTTGCAATAAGTCTTATTTTTACACATTCTAACTATAATGTCTGTTTTTGATTTTACATTTTTAAAATATTATTACATAAAATACTTATAAACATAAACAGGAAACTTAACCATCCCCTCTAGAGACAACTCATGTATCTTGAAATTCCTGTATGCATGATGCATGTGCCTGTGCTTTCACAAAGGTGGGATGAGGTTAGATCATGGACATCTCACCTCTTAGAGTGCTGAGAAATTAATGATCTTGAAAAATAGTATGTAGGAAAGCAGAACCTCAAGCTTCAAGCTTTGAAGTATAAACTCAACCTTATACATGCCGAGTGTAGACTATTACTATGTTAGAACGTGTGGTGTGGTGATTGGCCTCGAGCACACAGTTCATTATTGTGACATGCTGCTAAGAAAACAAATATAATAGGCATGTTCTTTTACAACTGAAGACAAAAGCAGCTGTGCGAAAGTCATCTACATTTACAGAGTCGAGACTGATAGACTTGAATATTAGCAAAGCAAGGGCAACCACGTCTCCATTTCTACTCTCTAGTTGTAAATACTCAGCCAAGTTTATAAGGTTGAAAGTGTTCATTTCTAAATTAATATTTTGTAAGCATGCAAGCCAGTGCTTTTCTTTATAACATACTATGTAGTAGACTACAAAGTATACAGTGCACTCTGCTCATAATCTCCTCCTTACACCGTCTTCCCTTTTTGACATTTGCTGAGTTTGGTTAAGAGCTTGTTAAGGTTTGTTTTTTTTTTTTTCCTTTCAAGACCCCAACTTTGTTTTACTTATCTTTTTTCTTTTTTTGTATTATTCTTTTAGTCTCTTGTTGATTTAGTTTGTGCATTTGTGCCCTGGTATTTACTGTGTCTATCTACTGCTCTTGGTTTTAGGTTGTTTTTGTTTTTCTACAGTCTTCAGGTACATCCTCAGCTTGTTCACTTTTGATCTGATTTGTTCATGTAACTACAAATTTTTTTCCAAGACCTACCTTGGTTGTATTTCAAAGGTTCTAGTAAGTTGTACTTTCAGAATTTTCATTTCATTCTAGGAATTTTTAAACTTTCCTTATGATTTCTTCAATGATCCAGCAGTCATGCAAAAGTTCAGTCATTAGGTATTTCTGTAATTTCTGTTGCTATTGGTTTCTAAATTTATCACACTATACTTTAGTAAGGTACAGGAAATTGCCTTCATCATTTTGTATTTTTAAAAACTTGCTTTGTGAACTAGGTAGGATGTAGCCCATTTTAGAGAAGGGTCTATGTGCTACAGAGAAGAATGTGAACACTCTGTAGATGCCCAGTTAATTCTAAAGTTTCCTGTTGATCTTTAATTTGAATGGCATATAAAGATAAGAATGTATACTAAAACCATCTACTATTACTGTATCAATACTTATGAGTCCTTTATGTCCACTAGTATTTGTTTTTTGAAATTGGGAAATTCAACATTTGTTATACCTTCTTGATAGGTTATCTATTTATTGATATATAATGGCCTTCTTTATATATTCTAATTTTAGCTTGACACCTATTTTACTCAGATATATGTTAGGATTTTGTGTGGAGCTGGTATGGCATGAATACTGATTTACCCGATTAATCTGGCAGCAGATTTCTGTGGATGCAGGGGCCTCAAGGGGAACACTCGGAAGGCAGCAGCCAATAGGAGACACTTAGAAGCTGTTTCTATGTAGAAAGGACTGTTGTTAGAGAGGCATGATTATGATTAACAGAGAAGACTATGACAGCAGGGGAGGGGAGGGGAGAGAGAACAGGAGGGATAGAGCACTCCCAAGAGGAACAAAAATGAGAGAGAGAGAGAGAGAGAGAGAGAGAGAGAGAGAGAGAGAGAGAGTTTGATTCAGAGATGGGAAACTTCTTCTTTTTTTTTTTTTTTTGTAGTTTCATCATGCTGTTTAATCTAGTACATTGCCTAGAAAGGCTTGTAGCAAGAATACAAATACTCCTCCAGTATGGATGTCTCCTAAAGACCATTTCACCCACTGCTCTGTTTGGCCGCAAGTCTCTCTCTTCAGCAATGGTGAGGCAGATTCCTTTTCCGCAAGGAAGAGAAATCCATGGTTTGTTGCCCTTGCCAATAACAAAAATGTTGGAAAGCCGAGTAGCAAAGCTGTTGCCATTGGCATTTTTCACATGAACCACATCAAAAGAGCCAGGATGTCTCTCTCTGTTGGTAATCACACCAATTCTCCCCAAGTTAGCACCTCCAGTCACCATACACAGGTTACCTGTGTCAAACTTGATGAAGTCAGTTATTTTGCCTGTCTCCAAATCAATCTGAATGGTGTCATTCACCTTGATGAGGGGATCAGGGTATTGAATAGTGCGAGCATCATGGGTCACCAGATGTGGGATGCCTTTTGTGCCCACAAAGATCTTTCTCACTTTGCACAATTTGTACTTGGCCTCCTCAGGTGTAATTCGATGAACAGCAAAGCAACCCTTGGTATCATGGATCAGGCGGAAATTTTCTCCAGTCTTGTCAATGCTGATAACATCCATAAAACCAGCAGGGTAGGTTATATCGGTCCTGACTTTGCCATCAATTTTAATGAATCGCTGCATGCAAATCTTTTTAACTTCATCTCCGGTCAGGGCATACTTAAGCCTGTTCCTTAGGAAAATGATCAGAGGCAGACATTCCCTTAGCTTGTGAGGACCAGTGGATGGACGAGGAGCAAACACGCCGGTCAATTTATCCAGCATCCAATGCTTTGGAGCTGCTACGCGCTTCAGATGCTTCTTGGGACCACGAGCCATGGCTGCGCTGGGAACGGAAAGAGCCTTCTTCCCGGGGAAACTCTTCTTAAAGGACACTTGAGGACACCACAACTAAGAGGAGGGTGTGGCTTTAGGGACTAACAATGTAAGAATCACTCTCCCAGCTGTTTCCTTTCCATTTGCTTGCTGTACTGACTCTATAAGCCTCAAATTCTGTCTTTGTCAGCTCTATGTATTTTATGGTTTTGGAGATAATCCAGGTGTTTGGATCTTATTTTATGTCTAGTTAGCTAGTCTGTGTTTTAATTAGACATTTAAATTTGTTTTTATTGAGAGTTTTGCTGATTTCTGTGATTTTGTTGGTTGTTGTGGTGGTGCTTTGGATGGTTTCTTCTTTTTTCTGTGATAGTGTTTGCTGGTTTACTGTATTGGATACAATTTATTCTTTCCTAATTGTGCTCTGTTCATTTTAGGATATTTAGTCCCATTAGGAGATATCTTCTTTCCTGTGTTCTCATGACTGACACTGCCTCCTTGTGTTAAGGTTCCTTTCAGTGTCCTTGTGATCCTGCCTGCAGGTCATGGACTGTAGTCAGAAGTTTTTGTCCCTCTGGGCCTGTTGGCGGCCATTTAGAAACACACGGAGGCTTATATTAATTACGAGCTGATTGGCTCAGGCATGTGGTTAACCCATATTTCTTGTATATGTTTTTCCATGTGGCTTGATAACTTTTTGCTCAGTACAACATTCTTGTCTTGCTCCCTCTGTGTCTGCTGGCGGCTCTCTCTGCTCTTCAGATTCCCAGGCTCTCTGTACTCTTCGGATTCCCAGCATTCTCCTAGTCTTCTAGCTCCACCTATCCTTCCTACTGGCCAATCAGCATTTTATTAAACCAATACAAGCAACAAATCTTTACAGTGTACAAAAGCAATACCCCATAGCAATGGACTGTTTTTAATCTGTGCTTGTCTTGAACTGTCTTTATTTCTCTTGGACTTTTAAAAGCTAGTGTTGCTGATTTTAGCATCTTAGAAGTTATTTACTTTCAGAATTTAAAATATATACCCATGCTTTGCGGCTTTTAGTATGTTTGCTGAGCTTAATGTTATTTTGCTGTGTTTGCCTTTGTGAATGAGTTGGTGTTTTTCTTTAGAGCTTCTTATATTCAATTTGTTTAGTATTGCTTTGCATGGGTTCATGTCTGTTTGAGATTCTAAATGTCTATTGTGTTTGAATATCTATATCTTTATTTCTATGATTTGAAAGAATTTTCTATTATTTCATTGACTTTCTTTTTTTAATATTTATTTTTATTTTATGTAAATTGGTGTTTTGCCTGCATGTATAACTGTGTAAGGATGTCAGATCTTGGAATTACAGACAGCTGTTAGCTGCCATGTGGATGCTAGGAATTGAACTCAGGTCCTTTGGAAGAACAGTCAGTGCTCTTAAACACTGAACCATCTCTCCAGCCCCTATTTCATTGACTTTCTAAACCTGTAGGTTTGTGTGTTTGTTTGTGTGCAAATATGTTTATGTCCATTTACACATGTATGAGTGTTCATGTGTGGTGGTGCACATGGTGGAGTGTGTATACACATGTATGAAAATGCATGTGTGGAGGCCTCAGGTGCCACCTACTCTTATATTTCCTTGAGACAGAGTCTCTTACTAACCTAAAACTTGCCAACATCTGGCTAGTCAAAGCTCTGGAAATCGCTTGTTTACCTCCTCCAGCTGACTAACTTTATCAACTTGCCACAGCCAAGACTCATTGAGGGAGGAATTACCTAGATCTGATTGGCCTGCTGACATTCTGGGGGTGGGTTCTCATGTTTGTTAGTTGCTGCTATAGGAGTGCCCAGTGTGTCTTGGTCAGTACTATACCCAGGCAGCTGCTCCTAAATTGTGTAAGAAAATCAGCTGAGGAGAGACAGAAAGATGGCCCAATAGTTAAGAGAACTCACTGCACTTTCAGAGGACCAGGATTTTATTCTCATCACCCACATGGGAGCTCACAACTATCTGTAAATATCCAATGTCCTCTTTTGGCCTCTGTGGGCACCAGACACACATGTGATGCACATACATTCAGGCAAACAGTCACACACATAAAATCAAAATGAATCTTAAAGAAAGAATGAGGCTGAAAGCTGAGGACTTCTCTGGGAAGTCTCTGTGGGAGAGCAGTCTCAACTTCAAATACTCCTGAATAGGAAGCTGTGGTCTATACTATTCATACACTGGCCTTAGCTAATGGTCAGTCATTGTTCAATAATACTTGGACCCAAGGAAGGCTTTGTCATTTCCATAGATCTGAAGCATTAGGATTATTGATGTGGATGTGCCCAAGTTACCAATACACATTCACTCGGGCCTTCATCCAGTCCCTACAGACAAAGATAAAGAAATGCCATCTAAACTCCCAATACAGCCCACAGGTTGGTTTTCCAGGATACAGGCACAGCTCTGCAACACCAAGGCAGAGAGCATCCTGAAAGTGATTCCAGACCACCAGCTTTTCCTGTCTTCACAATAAAGTTAGAAACACAAGCCCTTTGTAGTCTGTAGACCCAGGTAGCAATCCAGGAAGGAGCAAGGAACCAACATCAACCTTGTATGACATCAAAATAAGAAGGGACCTTTTGGCCCTAAAAGCTTCAATCCCTGTCATCTGAACACTGTGAGCCCTATGCACAGCAGTGCCCTTTGAGAAGGCAGAGGTGCATGAAGGAGAGAACTGTGGGAGCAACAGGGAGGGTCGTTGGCTGCTGCCACTCCTGACGCCCAATGCATCCTTAGTGTTGACAGGAATACTTTCCCCAGGTGGAAATATTGCCTTCCAGTTCACAAACTCAAGAGAAAGATACCTGTGATTTGTTAGACTAGAAAGCAAAGGTACGAACAAGTGACTCAAATGGGCCTCTTGGTTCCCGATCTCCACTATGGACTCCTAACATCTGGAACAATATCAGATAAATTGTCTCTTAAATATCTGTGGTTTATCAATCACCATTAAAGTTAAGCCTTTGTAAAAATGAAACCATAACTCAAGAATAGCATGTTTACCCTTCTCCTTCCACAGTAAAAAAAGAAAAAAAAAAAAAAGAAGAAGAAGCAGAAGAGATGTGGATGTGTTCTGTGCTTCTGAGAACTGAGAAGAATCTATTTTCCTTCCTGTTGGCTGGTTTTACTTGATACAACATCCAGTTACAGAATTGTTTACATTTTCCATCATTTGTAAACTGTATGTCATTGCCTCCAGTGGGCAGCACCAGTCTCTCCCAGCGGGCAACGGAACCAGAACCAGTGAAAGGCTTGACTATAATGTCATTTTCTGTTGTCTTTGCTGTTCTGCTGCTAGCACAGCTTAATTGGGAAGTTAAGAAATACTAATTAATATTTATGTAGTACTGGTTTTATTTTGTTAAAATTAAACTTAAGCATTTGGAACACCAAATTGATTTTCATTTTCCACTATAATCTTAATACATGACACATATATTGCTTATTCTTTAATAATCTTTTAAAATTATTTTATCTATTTATTTGAAGGGAGGGCACATGCCAGGGCATGTACGTGATGGTCAGAGGACAACATTCAAGAGTCGATTCCTTCCAGTATGTGCTCCAGGGAATGAGGTTGGGTTCCCAGGCTTGTCTGCAGCACCTCTACCCTCAGGACCATCTCCCTGGCCCTAAATAAACTCTTAGAATAAGTTCAGCAAACTTAGAAAAACATGCACAAATAATGAAGTTTCAAGAGTTATCACAAACACATTAGTCCACCCCAAGCCCTCCCAGCCTCCCACCTGTCCCCTTCCCAGCACAGTGACTTTTGAAATCATTAATGAGATTTGCCTCTGTTTGAACATGGTGCAAATGGGATTATTTATCTAAGCCTTTGTGTGCTTTGCACTTGTTTGGTTTGGTTTTGTGGTGCTAGAGCCTGAGCCCAGGGGCTTGTACATAATGTGCTCTGGGCTGCATCCCACCCTTTCCTCCCCAGCCCTCCCCTAACCCCCTGAGACTGAACCAAGGAGCCCATGGATGCTTGTCAAACTCTGCTGAGCTACCTCCCCCAGCCCTTTTGCACACTTCTGACTTTCGATGATGTAAGTTCTGTACTGTGTGTAGAAGCCTTTCCTTTCATTATCTTGGTACAGATGACTATCACTTCCTGGATGGGTCCGAGAGTCCTCCAAGCTGGGGAGGACACTTGAACCTCTGTTTCCTTATCTTCCCGATCCATAAGAGTGCATGGAGCCACCATTGTCTACTGAGGGTGTGTTCCTGCCTGGAAGAATAATTTCCGGAAAACTCTAATCATTGGACCTTGGCTATGTGGAGAGAGTCTCTGTGCTTGTCACTGTGGATTCAGCCAGAGCTTGATAAACCCGTCTCCATCTGTGTGAGTGCTACCCAGCAGAAAGAAGCTCAGATAGAAATGCAGCAATAAGTCCATGACACAGGCTAGTCAAGGGCACGATCTAACCAGAAATGTAAGGCACATACAAAATAGTTGCAGAATTTTAAAGCCAACAGAAACTTTACTCTTTGTGGGTTTAGAAAAACTTTGAGATGGTGTTTAGGCTGTAGAGTACCAAGGTAGTCAACAGATGGTTCTGTGGACACATTCAAGGCCAAGATGATATCCTTAGGAAAACCTCTACAGTGAGGGTGTGGTGACACATATGTGATTCCAGCATTAGAAGGCTGAGCTAGGAGTGTCTCAAATTCAAGGTCAGCCTGACCGGCTTCAAAACCAAACAAACCAATATACAAATCAGTCAGGCATCAGTAGATAACATGAAACGTGCAGCTTAATCAGGGGAAATACTGGCTGGGCTTGGAAAGCCAGGTGGAAATCATACCAGAGAGCTCAGATGTGAGGTAGGGAAGGGATTCTGCACTGTTCTTAGATCCTGAAGCATATTCAGATGGTCCTCTTCCAACCGCTAAGTTCTACCTACTTCTTAGTGGAGCATCATCAGTTTTCATTATTCTTCTGAATAAAGTTCTTCTTTTTCCATTTTCAAGTGTGTGGCATGTATGTGTTTGTAGGCATGTTTGCATGTGTGTACACATAGGTGAACATGCATGCAGAGACTTTATTCCTTGAGACAAGTTCTCACAGTCAAACCCAAAGTTTGTGAATGTGAGTGGTCTTGCTGGTGGCTTGCTCTGGGGATCCACTGTTTGTACCTCCCAGGGTTGGAATGAGAAGCAGGTCAGCATGGCTTCTCTGACATTTACATGAGCTTAGAAATCTTTTTTTTTTTTTTTTAAAGATTTATTTATTATGCATACAGTTTTACAGAAGAGGGCGCCAGACCTCATCATAGAAGGTTGTGAGCCACCATGTGGTTTTGCTGGGAATTGAACTCAGGTCCTCTGGAAGAACAGTCAGTGCTCTTAACCTCTGAGCCATCTCTCCAGCCCCCGAGCTTAGAAATCTTAACTCTGGGCCTCATACTTGTGTGGTAGTAAGTGCCGTAACCATTGCGCCACCCCCCACCCTTTTGTTGAAGAATTTTTATTCTCCACTGTAATTTAATTAGAAGCTGCATTCTGGACCTGACATTCTTCTGAAAATATTCCTGTCGAGATACTGTGTACCTTACTGTACTTTGTTTCAAACAACTGAACCCACTCTGTCTAGAGGAAGAAGAAAGGTGGCCCATGTCAAGGGGCCCTGGACTATTGCCAAGGTTGAGTGGCAGGCTAGGAAAGTAAACACAAAAAAACAGAACAGAAGAAAGAAATCTCTGGAATCCTAAGACTCTGCCCCAGACCAGGCCACCAGGTCCTTGTGACCGCTGAATATGTAGGAAGCTTTCTTATCAGACTGTCTTTGGACCATCAGCCCACAAATAACGACCGAGAGACTTAGTATGAAAGATTGGCCTTAGCTTAGGTTTTTCTCCCAACTAGTTATAAACTTAATTAACCCATACCTTTTAATCTACATTCTGTCACATGGCTCGGTTACCTCTTCTAGTATGGCACAACCAACTTGCTCCTAGTCTGCTGGCGAAATCCGCCCCCAATTCTCTCCTGCCTAGCTATTGGCCATTTAGCTCTTTATTCAACCAATCAGAAGTCACCTTAGGCAGAGACAAACATTCTGCAACAATTGAACACTCCCAGAGTGAGTCTGTATAAATTGACCTGGCCCCAGCTCTTTGCAAAAGAGTCAAGATCCTCAGTGGGAAGAGTCATCTATTTGACCTTGAGTTAGACCCCAGCCTCCCTGGAGTCAAGAGGAAGAGCAGGCAAGGCTTTCTCTTGATGGTTGTTAGCTATACACAACCTGGAAAGTTGCCTGTCTACCTGGGAAGAGGATAGTCTAGTTGGCCCGTGGGTATGTCTGTGGGGGAACTGTCCCTTGGATATGGGAAGACCTAGTCTGACAGCGGACAGCCCCACTTTCTGGTTTGGGGCCCTTACACCCACTGGGAGGGAAAAGGCCGAGACAACAATCCTGAACATGGATCTGCTTGGAGAGAAGTGGGAGAAAATCGCGTATTTTAAATGTTTGAATGGCTGTTAGTCGTGGGTTCTTAACAAATGTTTACTGAATTAACGCTGGACAGCAAAGGAAAAAAAACACAAAGTATATTACTACAGATTTTGAATTTTAAAAATCAGAATTTATATTGCACTAAGGCAACTGCTTAATGGCACACGCGACTCAAATCATGTCGCCTTGGGAACATCCTCATCTGCAGACAATTGCCAAGGGTAAACTTGAGATACTGGCCATAGATCAAGAGGTGGTAACACTCGGTATATTGGGAGCACTTCAGGCTGGGCTTGGATCCTTAAGGTATGGCACCAGGAAGGGGTCTCCCGCACCTCCGCAATCCCTGCAGCCTTCTGCCTACTCAATTTTCTCCACCCCTCCTGGGGTGGCAGCCTTGGTCACCGGCAGGGGGCGTCCTACGCACAGTCTATGAAGTGCATGCTCGCAAGCTATTGGAAGCCAGAGCCTGCTTGGGGCGATCTCCGGTGGACTCGGGGAGCTTACCCTGAATGCTCCGGGCCCGGGGAAGATAAGCGGTCCGATTATTCTCCTAATAACCTAAAACAGGAAGGGGAGGGGCAGGCGGGGCCAGCAGAGGGGGAGCGACGCACGGCCCCGCCCCTTGATGCTTACCTGGGGCGAGGGGGGAGGAGGGGGCGGGGCGAGCGGAGGGGAGCGACGCGCGGCTCCGCCCCTTGATGCTTACCTGGGGCGAGGAGGGAGGAGGGGGCGGGGCGAGCGGAGGGGAGCGACGCGCGGCCCAGCCCCGCTAGCAGTCACGGGAGTCGGCCGCTTGCTGCTGCTCTGGCAGCACGGGTGCGGAGTGCACGCTAAGGTGAGCGCACGACTCGCTGGGGACACTGAACTGTCGCGTCGCGAGGAGGCTTCTCTTCCTGGGACTCGGGGCGACGCTGCCCAGTGGTGGGCTCCGCTCTGGCAGACAAGGGGCAGCGTCCCACGGCCCCCACGGCGCGGTTCCGAGCCTTCGGCACCAGGCTAAGGCGAGAGGTGGGTGTGTCTCGTTCCTCGCTGGCTTTCCGGCACACGCCCGACCTACCTGGTCACAGCGACTGAACCTTGAGCTCTGCCGGGGCACTCGGTACTGGAACACGGCGGCTGGACGACCCGCCCTGGGGAGCGAGCGCAGGGCTAATGCAACTAACTTGTCTCCTTCTGCAGAGGTGAGAGAGCAGTGGCACCCCAACTCCCGCCCCCCATCACCACGTTCCACGGAGAAATACACCGCATCCACCTGGCTGCAAGGAGAAGCGAACACGCCTCTTCGTCCCCGACTTGGGCAAATGATCTGATGAGGACGTTGTTGCTCAAATCCCAGAGGTAAATTACAGCCACGGTTGCAGAGGCCTCACGAAAGGTGGTTCCGTGTGTGGTTTATAGTTAAGAGTGTGTACACGCACACATTGGCAGGGCCTATGCCTAGCGTTTCTTCCTTTGCAAATCAACTTTTTAAAGTTACTGAGGGTTGACTCCTATGAGAATTGCAGGGATTGGAAACTTGTAAAAATAAAACGGTAGCCTTGAAGGAGTAAAACAGCTTGTAGACTTTGATTGTGTGCTGATTTTGGAACGTTCTGGAATTTGAGGAAATATTTTTACTTTTAGAAAGGGTATAAATACATTTAAAAAATTTTAAACTGTGTGTGTGTGTGTGTATCTTCTGTCTCCCTGTGGAGATCAGAAGACAAGTTTTAGGAATAGTCTCTCCCCACATGTGTTGATGGTTGGAACTCAAGAGGCAAGAGTCCTGGGCCATCTTGCTGGCTCCATAATTACATTATTTAAAAACGGGCCTTTTAGGCTTACTGGTTAAAGTTGAAATATAAATTGAGGATTTGCTTTAAAGTTGGGGATGCAGGAGTATGAAAGATTAACAGCCAAAGATGGGTGTTACGCATACAAGTCTTTACTGTGTCTACTTTTGCTGTATGTTGGGTAGTTCCCTCTAAAAGTTGCAACACTGCTTTCCCCGCCCCCCCCCCCGAAAGTAAGTTCAGGTGACCGTAGTTTCAAAGCCTTTCAAATGTCATTATTTTTCATAAATTGGATATAAATACTGCCTCATCACACTGATCCTAAAAGATCATAGTCTTTATCTGCCTTACACATGCTCACGGGAGATGGATGGCACAGGTGTTTGTTAGTGGATCAAGTTAATGCAGGTGGATGCTGGCTCAGCTTTTTCTGAACACACACCATTAGCAAACCTGGGGGTTAGGCTGCCTCCAGTCAGGGGGTTTGTATCAAATGTGTTAGCATTTTTTCCAATGGCTCAAATCCCTTTTAAATTATACTCAGCAGAAAAACAGGCCTGGGCTTTGAGTATAGCTCAGCAGTAGAGCATTTGCCTGGCATGCTTCAGGGCCAGGGGTGGGTCTTGGCACTCTTCAGCCCCTCAAAAGAGACCACAGAGTAGTGAATTAATGTGGTTCATTTGGGATCATATGCCCTTCTGGAACATTCTATATGTCAGTTTTTGTAATGTAAAGACAGCATAAGATGAGTAGGGCTGTACTTAACCCTTGAAAAAGGTTTCTTTTTTTTCCCACTTTGCTTTCAAGACCATGAAATAAACATCCAGCCAAGAACTGACTCCCACATAGTTGCATGGTCCATGCCATTCTTTGTGTGTGTGTGTGGTGAGATAGTTATATTCATCTAAATTATTTTTCCTCACATTTTCTCCTGTAATTCTCACTATGCTCTCCCATACTTGGTTGGCAAATTGTGGAAGTGTAGATTATTCCAAGTGGGAACTGTTGAAGGGTAGTAAGTAGAGGTAATGCAGACTCTAGAAAGGGAAACCTACATTTTAGCTTCACTACAGCTGAATTTAAATTCCTTTGATTTAAAAAGAGGCATCACATAAGATTCTGCCTGTGACGGCTGAACTGTTAGAAAAATCATCTCAAAGGGAAATATGAGAGTTTATTAAGTCACATGTAAAGGATCATGGCCTAGGAACACAGATTCAGGCTGTCCAGATATATATATTCTAATGTGGGAATCATTTCATGATGTTTTTATAGTTATAGGACAGAAGAAATTCATAAATTAAGCCACTTGAAAATGTACTGCAGGAATCATCAGGTAGGCCATCACAGCAAAGGGGGAAAAGTCCTGCTGTAGGTCTCAGATGTTGGCTGACAGGTCTTGAGCTCTTGGGTGATGGGAGTTAGTGGTCTACTAAGTTAATAGATTACACAGGATCTTACCAGAGAGTCACAGGATGTTAGGTCAGACAGGATTGGGCAGTGAGTGATTGTTGAGGGAACTAAAGTTAGATTACAACACTCTAACTCTCTACAGTCAGTTCTAATCAGTTTCTGGGTTTTTGTTTGTTTGGTTTCTTTTTTCTCCTTCTGGGAACTTGGTTCACAGTATCTCAGTAAAATCATTTGGCATATGGTCAGTTTTCATTGCATGAATAAAAGATATATGCAATTGTTGCCAGGCACTTAGGCCCAGAAACCCACTACCTCAGTTTCCAAGAAAATAGGAAACCAGAATTGATAGATTCTTTTACAGTTTTGCCAAAACCAAGTGGGAGGGAGGTGTGTGTGACTTTTACCCCCACTGCTGGTGGCCATCTCACCATTTATGGAAGGATCAGACATAAAGGTTATAGCATGTAGACATTAACCACACATGAAGCTGACTAATCTTTCCTGTAGGGAAGGAGGCCTAGGCCACAAGTCACCTCACTGTCTCTGTTCTCTGTTGCCTGGCTGATGAAAATGGACCCTTAAAGGAACCTCATGGGCTGGAGAGATGGCTCAGAGGTTAGGAGCACTGACTGTTCTTCCTGAGGTTCTGAGTTCAATTCCCAGCAACCACATGGTGGCTCACAACTATCTATGACGACATCTGGTACCCTCTTCTGTATACTGTATGCATAATAAATAATAAATCTTTTTTTTTTTTTAAAGGAACCTCATTCTTAGAGTTCCAGTGGTTTGGGGTCTGGTGTGGTGACATCATCACCCATGTCAGGCCTGTCAGAATTCCTTGTCAATAGGCCTATTTCTTTAATAGATATAGCAGCCTTTTTGTTTGGTTGGTTGCTTTTGGCTTTTTGAGACGAAGGTTCTCTATGTAACTTTGGAGCTCATTCTGGCATTTGCTTGTAGACCAGGCTGGCTTCAAACTCACAGAAATCAGCCTGCCTCTGCCTCTCAAGTGCTGGGATTAAAGGCATGTGCCATCATCACCTAGCCAGAATAGCCTCTTTTTCAAAACAAAACAAAAACTTTTTTTTTTTTTATGAAACTGCTCAAGACAGTTTATCTAAAATTACCCACAACTAGAAAGATTCCAGTTCTTCACCAACAGGTGAATGCATTAGCAAATTATATTTATACAAAGGAAAACCAATATGCTACATAATATGAAATAACATGTGTAATGTAGATCTCAAAAGCATTATGCTAGGTGAATTAGTTCATACACAAACACCTACATTCAAAAATATTTTTATTCTTTGAGAATTTCGTATAGTATATTTTAATCATATTTACCCTTCTCCAGCTCCCTACCCACCCAACTTCTAGTTTTTCTTAATGTTTTAAGAAAAATAAATTTTTAAGAAAAAATTTAATTTTAAAAAAAGAACATTCAGTCCAGTTCATATTGACTAACTGCTCTTGGGTGTGAACCCTGTCCTGGCATGTGCCTGACCTACCAGGAGTCACATAGTTAAAGAAAACCCACTCTTCCTCTCCCAGCAGCCATCAAGTGCCAGAAGCTCACCTCTTCCCTCCCTCCCTTCCTCCCTCCCTCCCTCATGCAGAAATTTTTTTCTGGCTTGAGCTTGTGTGGTTTTGTGCATGTTGTCACAAATGCTGTAAGTTCCAGTGTTATTGTCCCCTTGTATCTTGAAAGTGTGGTGTCTTTGATGTTATCCACCACCTTGGTGCTTACACTCTCAGCCCTTTCTTTCTTGAAGATCCCTGACCCTCAGGGGAAGGAGTTTAATATAAATATCCCATTTATAGCTGAGCACTTCCGTCTCTTATTCTCTGCATGTTGACCAGTTGAGGATCTCTGTGTTGTTACCTGCTGCAAGAAGCTTCTCTGAAGGCGATTGAGACATGCACTAATTGATGGGTATAGCCATAAGGAATTAAGAGTTGTTTTAATACTGTATCCATTTGAAGAATAATTGCACCAGATTCTCCCCTACAACCTATCTAGCCATAGGTTCTGGGCCCAGTTAACAGAGTCAGGTGGTCCATTGCCCCCACCCGCGGGACTTCAACATGGGAGACCACCTACGAGAGAGAATGAAGGGAAGGGAGACTCGAAGAAGGCAGCAGGACAAATGGGAGCCTGTTAGAGCTGCAAATTTATTCCAATTTCATACATGCTTATATAGTTCTAAAGCAGATTATGGGAAGGGGGCAGTCTTCAAACACCTGCAGGAAGCTGGCCAGGGGAAGCAGGATATTGGCAAGGTAAAAAGGTCTTGTTTCAGGGGAAGGTTGCTAGGTAACCTAACCATACAATGTTCTTGTTATTCTATTCTTTAGAGCTACATTTATGGGAGGGCTTTTGAGTAACCTAGCCACAGAATGTTCCTGTTATTCTATTCTTTAGAGTTACTTCTCTGTTACTGTTAAGCAAACCAGAACATCTATTTTACTTTGGGAGAATATCTATTCTACCTGGGAGAGCATCTATTTTACTTGGGAGAATGTCTATTCTACCTGGGAGAACATTGTGCTGGCTCAGTGGTTGGTTTCTCAGTAAGTTCCCATGGTAGCCTTTAGCTAGAGGCCTAGAGGCTCAAGCCAGGGTCTTGGTCCCTGACAGTCCGTCTAATAGAGTGGACCTTAGATACAGTCAGAAAGTGGTTGGTCACTCCCATAACATTTGTGCCACTGTTGTATCAGTGGGCATGTCTTATCAGACCATTTATGTTTGTAGTTTTCAGGGTTCACCATTCAGTGAGCGTGAACCTCGGGTAGTATGCATAGTACTTCACAGCAGTATAAAAGCTAGCCAGTTGGGGTAAAGCCACAGTTGAATGACAGCTAGATTTCCCCATGTTCTGTGACTCAAGCATATATTGTTTTCAGCAATAGGGTCTTACTGTCAATTTCTGAAGCGTAACCAAGAGCATTGGCAATAGCCTGTACTGTTTGGAGATCCACAGAGCTCCGTTGACCAATACACAGGAGGTCATCAAGCTTAGAACCCTTAGAGACTGCTAAACACACTAATTTATTTATTCACTTACTTGCTTATTTATTTATTTATTTATTTATTTATTTATTTATTGGTTTTTCAAGACAGGCTTTCTTTGAGTTACAGGCTGTCCTGGAACGCACTTTGTAGACCAGGCTGACCCTGTATTCACAGAGATCTGCCTGCCCTGCCTCCCTGGTACGTGGATCAAAGGCATGCACCAACACTGCCCATCAAAATACTAACTTTTTAAAAGAAAAAGATAACAGCAGTCTGATAGCCAAAAGAAGTGACTCAAGTGTCTCTCTTTACATTTTCTCCCATAGTATTAGCATGAGATCACAATTACATAACTATTCCAACATGATCTTCTCTCCAGTCCTGTAAAATAAGATGTGGAGAGAAAAAATTGCCAGGTCCCTCAGTGACGAGGCAATGATGGCCTGGCCCTTCCTCTGTTCTGATAGTGCTAAAATCCATCTTTATGCCAACGTGTGTGGCTAAACAGGAGACACACATTAGAGGGGCTCTTTGTTCCCTGGTTGGCCCAGAGTGAGGAGGAATGGCAGCCATCTTTGAATACACGTTCTCATCTGCCTCACTTTCCTTTTGGGGTGTGATGGGGGTGATTTTCTGGGATTTCTTTCTTTCTTTTAATTTTATTCAATTAACTTTTTTCATTTATTTAACATACTTACCACAGTTTCCCCACATGCTTTGACTGTCAGCACTGTCTCACATTGAGCACTGAGGAAGCCAAAAGTTGGCTTTCTAGTCATTCTTTTCCTTTTTCTTTCTAAATATTGATTTTTCTTTATGGGTATGTGTGTATTTCTGTGTGTTGGCCATGTATGGGTAGATTCCTGTAGTGTCCAGAAGAGGGTGTTAGATCTCCTGGAGTTACAAATGATTGTGAGCTCCATAACAAGGATGCTGGGACCCACCTGGGGCCCCTGGAAGAGCAGCAGCACCATTAACCTCTGAGCTATCTTTCCAGGCCTCTCAGGTGATGGTGTTCTGAGACAGCCCATGTAACCCAGGCTAACCTCAAGCTCTGCTGTATGTGTCTGAAATGACCTTCAACATCTGCCCCACCTGCCTCCATCTCATGCTATGATCCCATAGTTCTGGGGATCAAGCCCATAGTTTACTGTATGATTGGCAAGAACTCTACCTATAGCTCTAATGTTCTCATCTTCTTGTTACTTTTTTAAACTATGAGAGAATGTAGTGGGATTATGATATGTTGTAAATATTTGTCCTTCCTATGGGTTTAATAAAAGCTGATTGGCCAAAGGCAGACAGGAAGTATGGGCGGGGCTACCAGACTAAGAAAACTCGAGAACATCTCACAGCAGGAACAGACACCACAGAGATTCCAGGAGACAGCCCAGAGGAAAGAAGTTGAAATGCTGCTCTGAGAAAATGTATCAAGCCACACGGCTGAACAAGATGGGTTGAGTTTAGATGAAGGAATTAGCAAATTATATGCCTGGGCCCTAGGTCAATCAGCAGAAAATTAATGTGAGCTGAGCGTCTGTGTGTCTCTGTGTGACTGCAAGTGTTTCTGCCAGACTGCCAGTCAAACCTCTAGTCCAGGCCCGGAAAGTCTGAGCCAGACACTAATATGAAGAAGAAAAATTTAATGAAGAATCCATGTTAGTCTTTATATTGATTATACACTTTTTAATTTTTGAGACAAGGTTTTGCTCTATAGTCCAGAAACTCACTATATGTCCCAAGCTAGCTTTGAGCTGATGGGTAATCCTTCTTCCTCAGCTTTCTCTGAGTGCTGGGATTACAGACATGGGTCACCCTACCTGGTTTCCCATATGTTGTTGTTTAGGGCAGGACAAAGGTGTGTGTGTGTACACTGGTGTGTTCACCTCTTCACATGTCTCTGGAGACATTTTCTGCTGTTATTCTCCACCTTGTGTTTTGGGAGGTGATCTCACTGAACTCAGAGCTCACCATTTCAAGTAGTCTAGCAAGGTCACAAATCCCCAGATCCACCCAACCCCCATACTGGGGTTATGGACACACCCTACCATGTCTTGATTTTACAGGTATTCTTGGGAACTCAATCCTCATGCTTTACCCACCAATCCACCTCACCAATCCTCTCACAAACTTGTTTAACTCTCATAAATCCACCTTACACTACGTATCACATCACAGCCCATTTTTGGAAGAAAATCATGCTTAGACTTAGTAGTTGGCTTAATGGCCTGTGACAGAAAGTACTGTGACTGCAGTTTCAGGGCAGATGCCTGAGCTCAGTCAGAAGTCTGGACAAGCTAGGCTCACCCTTCCCCCACACCCCTATATTCATTTTAAAAATAAAGTAATGATAAGACAACAGAGAAAGGGAACCAAGTTCATCTCCAAGGAAACACTAACTACAGTTTAAATGGTGAAGAAATTGGTGCAGGAACCAAGAGGTAAGTGTGCATAATTAAGCAGTTCTGATCACAGTGTGGTCTAGTTGGCCAGTGTCTCAATTCTGGTTTTGCAAGATGGTTCAAAGTAGTTGTTGCTTCTCTTGTCACTTTAGGAAAGCAGCCTGGTTCCTATAGGTGGTTATTTATGACCCCAGGGAAGCCTTCCTCAACAGATTTGCCTTCGTCTTGAGGGTAGTCTGTCCCGTGAGGCTTCCCTGTCCCTGGATGTCTTCCATCCAGTAGGAAAAGAGCTAGGGTAGTCAAACAGCTACTCCTGGAGTGGGTAGGGTGCATGTGCAGAGGGGTGGCTGAGCCCAAGAGAGGAAGCACAGTGCCAGGCTTTTTCATTCAGATACTCTGAAATCTCAATGCCTCCTACTGAAAGTAGACTAACTGCCTGTTACCGTCATGCCAAGTCTGAAACTTCTCTCCGTGAAGAGTGAGGGCTGCGTTGTTCCCAGCCCTTCTTCAGTGCCACACACTAGTCTAGAGTTTCCATCATGCACCAGCTATATATCTTGGTGCCAACACCTCCATGGTTACACATTGGGGACATGAGTCATAGCCAACAAAATGTTTTATTAGGCCATCCCAGAGTGAAAAAGAAAACTGAACCTGCATTGAGCACAGGTTTGGACTCAAGAGACGGCTCAGCCCAACAACCTGACCACGTGGTAGGAGAGCGCTTGCTTTTGCATATTGCCTTCTGACCTCCACACACATGCCATGACACATGCTTGTCACACACACACACACACACACACAAAATGGATGTTAAAAAAGAAAATTACATTTTCACATGAATTGTTCTCAGAAATCGACAAGGGAGTCCTGAAGCAGCCCCCTCTACAGGGAAAGCTGCTGGGTTCATCAGGTCAGCACTGTCCCCACAGCGTTTGCCATCCTTGGGTTTGTTCCTCTGTTAGTAAGTGTATCAGACGAGGGAGAGAAGGGAGGGAGGGGTGGTACAGACTGGGGAGTGGTAAGGCCTGGGGCACAACAGTAGAACCCAGTAACTTGTTCTTTGCCAGGCTATCAAAATTGGTGTCCCCCAGGATAATATCAGGACAGGCAAACCTAGTTGGGGATAGTGGAACATATGCCTATAATCCCAGCAGCTCTGGAGGCTAAGGCAGAAGAATACAAGTTCAAGGCCAGCCTGAGTCATATAGCAAAACCCTTTTTCAAACAAACACAGAGGAGCTGGGTTCATAGGTTAATGGTAGAGCCCTGGGTTCCAGCATGAGACAATGTTTTTATTTTTGTTTGTGTAACTGTGTTTATGCTGTGTGTGTATGTATGTTTACATGTGAGGGGCACACACATGTTTTCATGCATGTGGGGGCCTTAAGGCTGATGTCAAGATTGATCTTCAATTATTCTTGCACTTTGAGTTGAAAGACCCTTAGAGACCCCAGCCCCAAGAACTGACACAGAAATCACTGGCTGTAATTAACAAGAGGTTTTAATACACAGGCGCCTGTGGGCGATCAGCAGCTTCAGCTAATTGAGCGCCCCGGGCACAAAGAACAACCCCCTTTTATGCAGAAAAAGGGGTTCTCATAGGGACATACATCTTCATTGACTACTTTGAACTACATACAAAGTTCAGGTAAGGGGTAATGTTGCAAATCATATACAAAATTCAGCTATGGGGCAAGATTGTAAAGGTTTTGATCCTGGAGGTGCTGTGAACATCTGGTTTGTGTTAAGATTAGACACTCCCGGGGGCTGGAGAGATGGCTCAGTGGTTAAGAGCACCATCTGCTCTTCCAGAGGACCCGGGTTCGATTCCCAGCACCCACATGGCAGCTAACAACTGTCTGTAGTTCCAGTTCCAGGCAAACACCAAGGAAAATAAATAAATAAAGAAAGAAAGAAAGAAAGAAAGAAAGTTTAAAAAAAAAAAAAAAAAAAAAAAAAAAAAA